>JAVIWB010006331.1:0-92095 GCA_031893035.1 Dermolepida albohirtum | reverse complement strand
TTGGGACCGCTTCTATTTTGTATATATATTACTGATTTGATATCAGTTATTGCGTCCACAAAATTGCTTTTTGATGATGATTTTTACTTCAATCCAAGATAAGAAAGTCAACTAGAATTAATGATTGGTGCAATTATTTATAGTTAAATCTACGCAAATGTAAATATATACATATACAAGTAAGCTAAATCCAAATAGGCACGAATATTCATTATATGCTACTTCATTAACGCGATCTAATCTAGTCAAAGATCTCGGCTACACAGTGTGTATGTGGTGGTGAACGGGGAAAGTTACGCAATTGTTCTGTGATTGATTATTTGCCTAGTTTTAAACTTAAACTTGAAAATATACGCGTATAAAATTTTGTAAGAAACCACCATATAAAGGGTGTTTCAAATTGCGCGTTTTTTTAAGAATAAATAAAATATAGATGGCGCACTGAATTTGTCTGGGTATGTGGGAATTTAAAAAGTGTGATGTATAACATTTATAAAAATGACTTCGTACACGGTACAACAATGCGTTCAAATTGTTGAATTATTTTATGAAAATCAGCGGTCTGTGAAAAGAGTTTTTAGAAAATTACGTGAATTTTATGGTTTACATAATCATCCATCTGAAAGCACTATTGGTCGAAATATAAAAGAAAATTAAGAGACCGGTTCCGTGGAAGATCAAAAAAGTGAAAAATACAGTCGTAGTGGTCGTTCACAAGAAAATACTGGTTTGGTTCGTGAAAGTGTTGCTGAAGATCCTGAAATGTCCATTAGACGACGTTCACAACAACTTGGACTTAGTGGATCGACAAAATGGTGTATTTTACACAAGGATTTAGCTCTGACGGCATATAAGGTTCAAATAACGCAGGAACTGAAGCCATTAGATCATTTAAAACGTCGTTCGTTTGTCAATTTCATCAGTGAACAGCTAGTTGATTTTTCTCAAAAAATAATGTTTTCCGATGAGGCACATTTTGAACTTGATGGCTATGTTAATAAACAAAATTGCCGTATCTAGGGTGAGGAAAATACACGAATTATCCATGAGAAACCTATGCATCCTAAAAGAGTTACTGTTTGGTGTGCATTATGGTCAGGTGGTGTATTTCAACCTTACTTCTTTGAAAATGCTACTGGTGAAGCTGTAACTGTCAATGGTGATCGATATCGTCGGATGATATCCGAATTTTTGTGGCCTGAATTAATAAATATTGATCTAGAGGATATGTATATATATATTTGTATATTTCCTATTGTCTCTACCTGATATCGCCCTGTTTTTATCTTTTCCGTTTGGTACAAAGTGATTTCATTGGAAAGAGCTTCATATAGTTAATAATAATAAAAATCATTTAAACCTCTTTTTTGGTAATGAATCAGCAAAGAAATTCTATTGGTTGGGAATGTTGAAAAGTATGTGTCGCTTACTAATTAATTCTTATTTATTTTATACCAAATCGTGTCGACAATAATCAAGATTACATAATTTATACAGCAAAAGCGGTCGGTTATTAAGTTATTTTTAAATTTTATATTCATATTGCCAATATTCAAAAATACATATCTTAAATTGAATTATAAAAATACGATATATGATATATGTATGTAATCATACACTTCAAGGAACTTTCTGTATACACTTCAGATTCAGTACATGTATATTTTGAAACTAGAACATTCCAAGAATTTCTTGCATGTAAATAAAGATGTTATTACATGTTTTAGAAGATAATTTTCTTCATTTTTCTGGATATTATATAATATAAAGTTTATTCGAATTACATTCTTTATTTTCCTGACATAATAATAAAATTCTCTCATGTTATAAGCAGGAATTTTTGAACAAAACAACTAAAATAATGAAAATATCTTCAATATTATTAATACGGTATGTACATGTCTTTACCGTTTATGTTCCTTTGAGATATACACGGCGAACCAAGAAACATCGACAATTTATTTATTATTATTTAAATATATATTAACTTAAGCTTCCATATAAAAACAGAAAAAACATTATAGAGTAACAGCCGATAGTATTAAGGAAAAGATCATAATCCAAAAGGCGCAGTTTTGCAAGATGTGAAGGTTATTGTCACTATTTTGTGTAAACGTACATATATATATATATACTTTAAAAATTTCTTTACAAATCCCAATGAATTGATTTACTAAAATTATATGTCCTAAACGTTGTTATCAAGTTCTGATAACATATGCGCACATATATACATGTATTTACATATGCATGTATTCATTCAAATATACATACATATATAGAATTACTATACTCTGGATACTAATATTAATTTATGCGTTTTATTTACTATCTTGATGTTTATGTTATTTCATATAAAGAATCACCAAAACAAATTAAATAGTAATTTAAAAAATACTTTTGATATATACTTGTAAATACGAGCATAAATATCAACTTCTTCCTTCAGAGATAGTAATACCACTTAATTTTTTCGAAGAAGCCCGGCCAGGATTCTTGATCTTTTAATTTCCTATATTAACATCACAATCTAGTCCGTAATGTAATAATTGAATTTTAAATCCTTGCTTTCCTTACTAATATTTTACACACGTATCACTTATTTTAATACAACGTGTTTCAAAAAGAATATACGTATTACAAGGTATTATTTTGTCCAAACTATCGATCGCTGCGCCTCGGCTCGGCTATTGAAGAAACGAATACATAGTCTAGTTTATTTAGTAGCCTCTAGATGTCAGTTGTCTTCTGTTTTTCTTGGTAACCGTCATATGTTTAAAATGGCTACTCCGCAGCAGAAATCATTTTATGTTCTCGAGTTTACGAAGTGCAATTCCCTAATTACAATGCAATGACGTTTCAGGTTGAGCTACCAAATTGATCCTCCGAATGGGTGGTACATTTGCAGAGTATCGACAGTTTGTAGATACAGGATGTGTATGTAAAGGAAAGAGTCCTGGCCGGCCTCGTGTTTCTGAAGAAAATGTTGTACGAATTCAAACTGCTTTCCAACGTAATCCTTCAAAATCAACTCGTCGTGCCAGTTGGGAATTAGAACTGCCTACAACAATTTGGCGTGTTTTGAGACGTTGGTCGGTTATGAAGCCGTACAAGTTAAAGTTGTTACAAGCTCTGTGTCCTAATGACAAACGGAAACGTGTGGTATTTTATAACGAGACTCATGATCCTATTGACAATAATAACACTTTCGCACAACGCATCGTGTTCAGTGATGAAGTGACTTTTCATGTTAGTAGTCTGTTAAACAAACACAATGTTCGAATTTGGGGTCTACAGAACCCACATGCAGCCATTGAACATGTACGAGATTCGCCTAAAACCAATGTGTTTTGTTCGATATCCCGAACATCTGTTTAAGTCCCAATCCTCTTTGATGGAAACACGGTTAACGGTCAGCATATCTCGCTATGTTACAAAACTGGTTGTTTCCGAGGCTGCACGAAGACAACTTCATTCTTCAACAAGACGGGGCACCCCCTCACTGGAGTCGCCAAGTGCGTGAATATCTAAATGAAACTCTACCGAACCGTTGGATTGGCCGTCAAGGAGCTGGCGACTTAGCATGTCTCAGCTGGGCTCCACGGTCACCGTATTTGACACCCTGTGACTTCTTCCTGTGGGGTTTCGTTAAAGACAACGTTTATGTACCACCACTCCCACAGAACCTGGAAGAGTTGAAGAACCAGATCCGTACTGTCATAACATCAGTGACGAAGGACGTGCTTGCCCGAGTATGGGAGAAATTTGAGTATCGATGTGATATTGTTCGTGTCGCTGATGGAGGACATATTGAACATCTGTAATCTGAACTTGAGAGGTTCGTAAATATGTGTGTAAAGTTTCATATTCGTATGTCTTAAAGTTTAATAAATATATGCATTCGAAATACGTATATTCTTTTTGAAACACCTGTGTATTAACAAGACATTAATAGTCTTTCATGCAAAGGTTAGTATTTTATTAATCAAATAAAGTAAATAGGTGAGTGGTAGATTTATGTAATAACAAGCCTACCTACAATTAATCATTAATTGTGAAAGTTAATAAAAATACAAATCTACAATGTTCCGTAAATCAAAATCCTTTAAACTAAAAAAAAAGTCAGCACATGTATATACTAGGTCTGGCTATTAAATATCGAGACTGACGCTGTAAAACATTTTATTTTGATTTCATACATATTTATTTATTATCACCTTCAATATACACCCCTCCTCTACCCCTACAACGCTCCATGCGAATCTTACATTATTCGAAACAGTGCTGGAAGTCTTCTTCTGTCAGTTCCTTCAGGACGCGTGCCGCTTTCGCTTTCACAGCTTCAAAGGACTGAAATTTTGTTCCCTTTAATTCAGATTTTACCTTAGGAAGCAGATAGAAGTCGCACGGCGCAAAATCCGGCAAATAAGCCGGATGGTCTAACACTGGGATGCTGTACTTGGCTAGAAACCTCTTGACTGAAAATGCGCCGGTGCATTGTCTTGGTAGAGAACCCATGACTTGTCCTTCCACAATTCAGGTCGTTTTTTTCCTTATTCTTTCACAGAGTTGGGCAAGAACGTGAAGGTAGCAATGTTGATTAATAGTTTGACCTTCAGGGACCCAGTGAAGGTACACAATCCTATGAATATCGAAAAAAACAATCATCATTGCTTTGAATCTTGAAAATGCTTAAACAACTCAAAAACACGTGCACGCGATAAACATTTATTGCCATACACTTCTCTCAATAAATTATAAGTTTCACTAGCGGTTTTTCCAAGTTTCATGTGAAATTTCACAATTCCTCTATTGTTACACTTAACGTTTTACCGGCGAAACAAAAAAACAACTCTAATACGAACAAAGGCTACAGCTATACTGATTTGTTTACAGAGGCGAGAGACACTGTATTCGAAAGAGAAGGCTTCACAATAAATAGCTGTCAGTCGTTGGCGTTTGGCCCATGCGCACTTCTTCTGTACCAGCGTCAATCTCGTTATTTAATAGCCACACCTCGTATGTACAATAAGTCTAAATAATTTCAAGATTGGGGCTGTCAAACATTAACAAATTAATATTAATAATGAGCTTCAGCTTTCAACGTAACCCCTTTCTCTCTTAATACACGTATTGCGCTACAGATACACTGACTTAAAACTCTTAAAAAAGTCCTATTGCGCAACAGCCTTTAACTCAGGTGTTAAATTGGCTTCGATCGTTAAAATACCAAAAAATTGTCCCTTAAATAGGATCTTGACTTTTAGAAACAAAAAAAGCCTGCTGGAGCTAGATATGGCGAATGCGGTGGATGATCAAGTTCTTTGACGTGTGCAAATCTTTTCTGACACGCAAGATCAGCTTCAGATGGCACTGTAAGACTTTTAAATAAAACTGAGAATTGACAGTTTGACCCTCAGGAACGAACTCATGATGGACTAATCCCCCAAAACAGCAAAATACGATTAACATTGTTTTTGTTGACGAACTTTCGTCGATCTTAGTTTCTTGGCAGTCACCCATGCGAATTACTTTTTGTGTCAAGATCGTAAACGAAACACCACATATCATCATTAGTAACAATTGAGTTCAAAAAATCACTACAACAATTAACACTCATTTGCTTCTGTTCATGAATCAAAAGATTCGGAACGAAGTATGATCAACATTTCTACAATTTATATCTTCATGAATTAGTGTAGCGATGGTATCTTTACCGATGATTAACTGTACGAAGTATCAGTTGATTGTTTTCAGTCAATAGAGAGCGCACGACATCGACATTTTCATCTTCACAAGCTGTTGATGGCCGCCCACTTCTTGTGTCGTCTTTCACAGACTCTCAGACTTAATTAAAACGCCTATACCAATTAAACGTCTCTGCACATGATAAGCACAATTACCAAATGCTATTTTCGACATTTCAAAAGTTTCTATAGCAGTTTTACCCAATTTACAACAAAATGAAAAACAAATTCATCGATCCATGGCGAAGCAAGAAATATTTTGCACAAAACGGGTTTTCTACTTAGAAAATCAAACCGTTTCCTTTAATAGTAATATAACTGACAAGTATTGTGTATGAGACTTCGTAGTAAAAAGTTCCGACGGCATTGGCTAGCTGATGTCACTTATCGAGCCACAGCAAATTCAGTATTAAAATTTTTAGACATATGTATATATATATAGTCATGCTGTGACTAATATATATATATATATTCATGCTGATGTTTTCAAGGCCACCGTATGAATTGTTAGCTGCTCGAGTATAATATCGTGTCTTTCCGGTCCTTACAAGAACCATTCTGGCGATGTTTCGATGTGATCCACCAATCATCTTCTTCTCTTGCCTCTAGTTCTGCTTGAATTCACGGTAGAAAAAGAAAACAACAACACTTTACCTTTCTTAGATACCCTAGTAATTAAAAATAATCATAAAATAGAAATTGATATTTTCCGAAAAGAAACTAATGTTAATAGATTTATCACAGCAGATTCAAATCATAGCATGCAACAAAAGATGACTTCTTTCAATTTTCTTATCAATCGTTTACTTAGTTTTCCACTAACAAAAGTGAAATAAGAAAGATAATTAAATTTTATTAAGAACATCGCGAAATATAATGATTTTGATTCCGAAATAATCGATAGATTAATTAGAAAAGCTAACTTAAAAGTCACCACTATTTGTCACCTCAAAACAATCGAGATAAGCAATTTATATGCCTATCGTTTCACTCAGTGACGAAAAACGTAAATTGGGCTTTTAAAGAGCGGTAATTTTGGGTTACATTTCGGTCCAGAAACTTTATTAAATCTCTCTTGGGAAATACGAAAGATAAAGTCGAGTTAAATCAGAAACCGGGGATTTACGAAATAAAATGCCTAGACTATAACAAACAATACATTGGTCAGACTAAACGTTCGATAGGAATCCGGTGTTCTTCATACCAGATTTTTATTGAACGTTTAATCTCAGCGCTGTTTGTGTATTACAATGGCGCACATTGAGTTTACTTGACCTAAGAAATCAAGTTTAGCGAAGCACGTGCTAGAAAATAATCATAGTGTAACCACGGACTGTCTACATTTATTCAAAAATATAAATACTTACCGTGATTTAGGTAGCTATAACAATGCTTTCATGAAAATGAAAGCATTCATATTCTTGACTCTGAAAAGACGATCGTTAAAAAAGGATCCGTAAGTTGTAGCGGGGGTGTACTTTGGTATGAGGTTAGTTTCAAGATTAGAAAACATACTAAACGTTGTGAAATAAATCAGTGTGTATTTAGTGGTTGTGTAATATTATTCTGTGCTAGTTTTACCGCGTATCCAGGTGTGACATTGTGACTAATTATGATGATGACAACTTAGCTATCGAAATAAGTATAGAAAATACGAACACTGATGTGGCAAAAGATTTTATTTACCCTTTTTGATTAATATATTAAAGATAATTTACAATTTCAGTATAAGAATCGTCATATTTTAAATAGGTACTACATATTTATTACAAAAATTAGAAAATTTTCTACACATTTATGACATTAAATACTTTTCGCAAAACGTTAAATACACTCCCAAACTATCATTTTCTAATTTGAATGCATTAAAAATGCCATCTCTCGAGTTTTGACTAAATTGTTTTAAATGAAAATATTCGAGAATAAATACTATATTGTCTCAAAATATCACTGATTTTAATATGAAAATCATATGTATATTTTTTCTAGCCATTTGGGCATGTTATAAATTAAAACATAATTCAATTTCATCGTATCTTCTGCATAAAAGCTTAAAAACAGTAGATATTTAACCAATTAGTTTAATCTTGAAGTGATATTCAGTGTTTTGTAACAATATCGAAATAGGAAAAATTTTGTAATAGTAACAAATTGTATAAAAAATATTTATATTTTCTGTTCTTAATTTGAAACGCTATATATAGATGGAACAAATATCAGTATTAAAATGCTGCCAAATGTATAAAGAAAAGGTCTAGGAAATATTACATTTCAGGGATTTCAGTTTTAGCTGCTTTGTTATTTGTAGTCTGTGTATGTCAATATTGTTATCTTTTGTAACAAAGTAATCCGACTGTTGTCAAAGCAATAATTTAATAAATAAGTATTAATAGTTAATATAAACAATATACATGAATACTGTTGTGGGCTATTGTGTACGGTGTTTTCGAATAAAAAAGTATGTTTTTATGATAGACGTCTGACGAGCATTGACAGTATGGGTAATTGTTTTAAAAGAGCCACAACAGATGATTTGTCTTTATTAAGAGGTAGTGATAGTATACGTGAAACATTTTCAAATCAATTGGGATCACCTCCATATCAGGTATTTATAATATTTAGTCTGACTACATCATTTTTGTTTCAATTATAATACTCATTTACAGGAGGCTTTAACTGTGCAATCTATATCTCCAGTCTATAACCCGTCCCCGAGTGTTACTAGTTTAGTTACGCAACTTACGGAAGAGGAACAAGTAAAAATAGCCAAAAGAATTGGGCTAATACAGCACCTGCCTACAGGCACTTACGATGGCTCGAAAAAAGCAAGAGAATGTGTCATATGTATGGCGGAATTTATAGTTGGAGATGCTGTTCGTTATTTACCCTGCATGCACACTTATCATATGAGATGCATTGATGATTGGTTAATGCGTAGTTTGACCTGTCCCAGCTGTATGGAACCTGTAGATGCCGCATTGCTTACAAGCTATGAGACCAACTGACAGCTAGTGCCTTGCAACCGATAGTGAAACACTGTGATCTGAACTTGTTTAATATTTTTTTTTAAAATTTTAGATGGTTTTATTTTTGAATGAGTGAAAAGGTCGTGTGGCTGTGAACCTACTTTATATAGGAATGTCTCTTTGTCATTGAACATCGTAATAATAAATAGAAATAGTAGATAGTTTTTTCTTCCTATATAGAGTATGGTAGATATAGGATTTAAAAAGAAATAAAATCTGTTTGTGCTATATATACAAAATAATAATAAGAAAAAAATGAAAAGAAGGTAAAAAATTGCTTTTAAGTTATAATAATATTAATTATAACACTTATCATTACTTTTGTTTAAAAGGAATAATTTAACAACCAGACACACATGAAAATAATGATAGCAAAGAGATGTAAATAATTTATGATATCAAGATGAAAAGTATGTGTAAATATATATGTATATTGTTTCCCCTTTTATCAAGGTTTGAAATTAAGCTGCTGATAAATTTCAAAATATATAAAATATATTTTTGTATGTGCAAAATAATATCTAAAATACTTTTGATTTCTAAATTAATCCATCCATAATATTGTTGAATTGTACAACTAATGCATTTTTACTACATTATCTTAATAAAGTATAAAATGACAAATAGCTAAGCTTCTCAAATTCATGTTAATACTTATATATATATAGAAAACATTAATTTTCGAAGAAATATTCAGACGTATTTTTACTGTATTTGATATGCGTCATATTTTCCTAATTATTTGGTTTTAAAATATATGAAAAAGATTATGTAGTGAGTAATGATTTTATGAAAACATTTTTCTTTATTAGTAAATATTTATAATTATAATTCTAGAGCCTGTTATAGATTTTGGTCTCATAAACAGCTCTTTTCAACATTAATGAGTTTCCATACTTTCTAGGGAAACATGTCGAATCCATCCCATTTTGAAAAGTTTTATGAATTCATTAGGATCTTTATATGTTCCATATAATTAAATGTAACACTTGTACCATCTTCAGTTTCCTTATATACTTAATAGAATCTCTGTCTCGGAGAATATTATCCATTGTACTATGCTGTTGTAGAAATATGTTTAGTATTTACCATTATTGATGAAGATATATTTTGTGCTTAAACCACCTTAATATTATTTGCATTTAATCTTTAAAATTAATGTTTTAATTTAAAAACTTGCCTTAGGCATGTTAGAAAAATAAATCGTCTAAATACAATTTGGTGTTATTGTAATAATTTTAATATAAAGATAATTTCACTTTATGGTATATTTATTTGAAATTAATATTTCTAGAAAATTTTAATTGTTTAAATAATATTTAAATTACTAGTAAACTTATCGCTATTAATTGCATTGTGTTTGTTAATAATATCTCAACTTATCAAATCTGGGATTACATACACATTTAGTTTTAAATAAAATTACGAATTTGAGAAAATGCAATGCACAAGCAACAATGTAATATTAAAAATATGCGATCGTGGCAATTAAAGTAAGAGTAGACATATTTTTGCATCAACGTAAGAACTATAATTCACGCAGATCAGTAATAAAATCAGGAAATATGCGATTTTTAATCTTAAAATAACTAGGAACTCCAAGAATTCCTTTTCTTAAAATAATTTAAAAGCAAAGCAAATGAGATATATCAAAATATTAAGTAAATAAAATTTTCTTACTATTTTTTTTTGTATATATACATAAATTGTATTCGTTTTACACATTTGGTTAGCCAAGTTTGTTTGAAAAGAACACCAAAAAGTGATCGAACCGATTACTTTAAATAAAACGCAAAGAACCAAAAATTAATTCTAATCCTCTTTATATAAATTAGCTGCTTTTTAAATTTTAATGTTGTAAATGCTTCAAAATTCTTTAGACTTTACACATCTACTCTATTTTAAAATTTTCCTGCTTTATCGATGATTGTTTGATTATATTTAACAAATTTAATCTAACCCATATCATTAAAACGAATACAGTTATTAATACTGGATTGTACATAATATACTTGTTTTTTTATTTATAAATTTTATCTTAATTTTAAAATTTTATTCAAATCATTGAATATTTTTTGTGGCGTTCTGTGTCGAACTCAAATATATATATGATTTGTACATATATATATATCGACATTAACAGAACATAAAAATGCCAAGAAAAAGATCATATAACAGTTGTGGCGTTTAATAATTGCTTATATGCAAAATTAGTGAAATTATGATACTGAACTAAGTAAATGAAATGAGTTTTTTATATGTATATTTTTTAGAAAATGTAATTACGATATATACATAAGTATTTTCATTATTTTTATATAATATTAATAAATGTGTAAATCGGAAAAAATATGTGGCTGATACGCTGTCAAAATTTTAGTAGACTTATATATGGTTCTCGGCGAATATTTTAAATTTTATCTCGGTAATATTAGATCGGTGCAAATTTAAATATTAGGTTAGAATGTTCTAATTAAAAAAATTGTATAAAGCGGCGCAAGCATTTCACGGCCATCGTTAACTGTAAAAAGGTCTTCCGAATTTATCTTTCCGTTCACTTTTTTTAATTAGTTTTGCAGTTTAGATTACCAGCTCTCTTTAATGTATTTTTTATTAGGCACAGTTTCCAAGGATGTGCAAATTATATTGTCTAAATATATCGGCAAAAATTAGATTTCATCATTTTTTTTGTTAAAATATTCATTCGCGTTCTTTGATATCCCACATATTTGTGATTTTATTGTCATATACAAAATGCGTTTATGAAATTAATAACAATAAATTAAAAAAGCTTAGGTTATGTAAATTAATAATATTTCTAAAAAATAAATTTAACTAAAATATGCGTGATGAATAGAATTTCTTCACAAAATCACTAGATTCCACAAAACACTCCTTTGGTAACTCAGCTTTATGTATTTTTGGAATTATCTACTTAATAAAAGGCTGATAATTTTAGCTGCATAACGTAAATAAAAATTATAGTCTATTAGAATGCTTTTATACAGTTAACTCAAAAAATATAACAACTTGTATATATATATATGCATACATATATATACATATATTTTTATTTTCTCCCTGTATATTTTGCTTTTATGTGCATAATACAATATGATATATCTTTGTTATAACTTAACCTTTATGAAAGAGAAAGAAGGGATTAATTTCTTGTAATTTTCCTGATTGCGTTTGTTTTTGTATACATAAATATATACGTGATCAATCATTCTAGATATACTAATATTGTTGGTAACGTTAAAAATATGGATAAAATTGATTAGAACATAAAAATATCAAAGATTTATTAGTATATCTAAAATTTTAAAAAAAATGCAATACGTGAGAATAGCAGTCGGTAATAATGTGTAATTTTTATTTTAATGTTGTCTGTGTACACGTGTTTTGTATAATCTACAAAGGCAATATTACACTATCGAAACTTTATGTTGGAGAAAGTTTAGATGTATTGTATTTCTAATATTCATGGCGACTTAAAAAATAATTTTTGTGATTGTATATAAATCAAACATTTGTGATCTAAATGTAGCCCTAACATAAGTATTTACATATATTTGTACCCAAGTCCTTTATATGTACATAAATTAGGCACGAGAAATCTTATTTATCATCCTGGCACTTTTGCATGTGGTTATAGTAACATTTAAATTTAAATACAGAGGCTCAAAGTTATAATGGAACAGTAAAACAATTATAAGAACTATAACAAAAAAAAAAAAACTTAAGCATTAGATAATAAAAGATTTTATTTTAATTTTAATCGTTGTAACCTACATTTGAAAACTCAATAGGAACAAATTTATTTCTAAAATTATATACTTAAAAAAATAACAAAAACCAAAAATAACTAAAAATTCATGTCAAACATACATGAAATACATGGTTTTTAATCACAAAATTTATAAATTTTTGATAGCTAATATTTTGTAAGTAAACCTTTTGACTTTAATACGCATCCTAAACGCTTAGGCATTGATTTTACGAGTTTTTCACAATACGAAGGTTGGATCTGGATTCCGTAATAATAGCTGCCTTTAGTTGTTCGCGAGTGGAAATTGTATAGTTTTTCAATTTTTCCTCAAAATAACTCCAAACATGCTCAATCATATTTAAGTCCGGTGATTGTGGTGGTGTTTCCAAAACGTGGGGGCAATTATACAGGAGCCACGACTGGAGCTTTATGCTTGGGATTGTTGTCTTGATAAAAATAAAATTCCTCTTTAATGCCTAGTTTTTCGACACTTTCGTTTAAATTGTATTTTAGTATATCTAAATACATAGTGCGATTCATAATGCCATCAATTATCTGTAAATTCCCGGACCACCATATCGTGTTTTACTGTAGGTTGCAAATTATTTTGATGGAGCTCTTCATTTGCTCGTCTCCATACGTATGAGCGCCCATCAGATCTAAAAACATATTTACTTTCTTCAGTAAACAACACCTGTGTCCAGAAAGAAAAGTCCTTGTTTCGGTTTTTTTTTTGCAAACTCTACACGCTCTTTTTGGTTAATGTCGCTTATATATGTCTTTTTTTCTAGCAACTCGACTATTAAAATTGTGCTTCCGAAGAACGATACGAACTGTTTCTGCATTTGCTTTCTTCCCAAGGTATTTTTGAGCTTCAGTTGCTAACTTTGGTGCACTTAGATGAGGATTCCGCTTAATTTGGCGCACTAGCCACTACTCATCATTATGGGAGATTTTATTTTTACCGGGCTTTGATTTATTTTCAAAGTTATTACTGTTTTCATATCTTTTAATAATGTTAAAAATAGTAGTATGTGCACGATTCACGATTTCTCGAACAGTTTTGCCCTCGTCGGATAATTTTTTTATTAGCTCCCTGAACTCTAAACACTACGCGGCGCTACTTTAATTTTTTAATAAGAAAAATATGTTTATGGTTGTAAAACTTAACGGACTTTTTAAAAAGCATTAATAACAAAAGTTTTAGTAGATTTAAAGTACAATTCGGACGTGAAATAACAGGGTGCTCCATTATTACTTTCGAGATCTTTTTTTCAGTATTGCCATTTTTTTTTATTAACTGTAAAACTATTTGGTTGCAATGCTGTTTTATTTTTAGTAAATACTTTCTACCTAGATTTAATTTAATAAAATATATAAAATTGTTTATAATTTCAGCATTTTTCTCAAAATTAACTTAGAACGCAAAAAAATTATTTGTTCCATTATAACTTTGAGGCTCTGCACGTATTGTTTTTGTATTTTCAACTGTTACCTTTCCTTGAATATTTGTCACGATAATGTGCCTACAATTTCGAAAGTGCTTTGATGCAGCATTATTAAACTAATAATGTAAGAAGCAATAACAGTATGAGAGGAGTAAATTTAACTATTTTCACTTATATATGTTAGTACATGTTTTTATAATAATAAAAGAAGTAATTTTTAAAGTCTTAATGACTTCTTACAAAAAAAATTGATAATGTAGTATTGCCTTGAATTTGAAGAAAAGATTAAATAAGAAGTCACGGAAATAAATAATAGGGGCATATTATGAATTAATACCGCATTTTGCGATAGTTATATGTTAGTTTTGGTATAAATAAAAATATCATTAAAAAATAAAGCGATGTTAGTAAAAGAATAAATATCTTGTTAAAACGCATTCTGGATTAATTAATGGATTACAATACATAGAACTTAAATATATTGTCTTCTAAAAGCCGGAATTTCGCTTCTTTTTATACTGGGTCTATCCCATAACTTTTTTCTATTAAATATTTTTCATAAGGTATGCTTATAGTTGTTGAATTCTTACTTATCTACAATAGCTCTATTTTTAGAGTTAAGGTAAAGATACGCGATTCAACTTGGTTGATCCAATTAAAGTGAACAGTGTATTTCTAATCAATGAAAGTGTTCAACCAAAGTAAATATTGACACGTCTGTATAACATGAAATATTTTACGTGAAGTTTTTATTATTACAAATATTTGAATACGTATTTTATTTATTACGTATGATTTCATTTAAAATATAAAAAAAGACACTGACTTTCTGGACACATACAGTCAATCACAAGTCTTCGTACACCCATCCATACAAGTGAATTTTGAGCATCATAAATTTTAAACGTCAAAAAACTAATAACGAGAGATGAAACCTGTTACAATTTATAACTATAAGTGAATTTGCTAAATATTCTAGCATTTCACCATTGTAAACCATAAATTTGCAACGAATTCGGTAAGTCCTCTTCATAACATCACGTATTTGTGAAAAATAAGCATTTGATGCATTTACAAAGATGAGTTGTAAAAGTAAACTGTCTTGTATGCCCATGAGATAATAAACTACACAAGCCGAATAGCCAAATTATACATACATAAAACATTCGTTGAAAATGTTTTCACATAGATATATTCTAAATCAAAACTTATTGCTTTTGATATCCTATTTCAAATTATATACTTATTTAGTTATTTTAAGACAAGGTGTTGGCAATGACAATTAACAAGTTCATTATCAATATTTACCTATCTGAACAGGTTATGTTTGGGTTTTTGGGAACTATTTGGCAGTTAGTTCGTTAAACACTTCCCAATAAAGAAATATTGGATTCTATGTGTAATAAAATAGATTTATCATAAATTATGTTGCCTTTCGAATTACGTCGTTTAACCAAAGCAATAAGACTAATATTACTTGGTTTAGCTGTGCATATTAGTTTATTTTTCGGCATTCTGGATATATATTTTTCATCGCCTGTTGAACACGATTTAAGAAGTTTTAAATCCGAAATAGTACTAGCCGACCGAGTTGTCATTTTTGTAGCTGATGGTTTAAGAAATGAAGCAATTCAGGATATACATCATGATGAACATACCCCATTCTTAAAGTAAATATCAACGCATATCAGATGCAATACACTTTACCAATATATTTTAGTATAATACGCCGTACCCAGGGCGCATATGGAATTTGTTTTACACATCTTCCAACTGAATCACGTCCAGGTCATGTTGCAATGTTTGGAGGAATGTACGAAGATCCTAGTGCTGTACTTAGTGGTTGGAAACATAATCCCATTGATGTTGATAATGTTTTTAATCAAAGTATTAATTCATGGCTTTGGGGCAGTCCTGATATTGTTCCAATGTTTAACAAAGGTAGACTTTATATTTAAAACAAAAACACCTATTTCTTAAATATACTATTTGGCTTTAGATAATTTGACAAAAATCAAAACGTTTTCATATGATGCAAGTTTCGAAGATTTTTCTGGACGCAGATCAACTATTGAATTAGATAAATGGGTATTTGATAGTGTAAAAGAATTCTTCAAAAATATTTCACTTAATTATTGTAAAGAGAATTGTAAATCTTTACTTGGCGAAGGAAAAATATTTTTCCTTCATTTATTGGGAATGGATACCGTTGGACATATTTTTAAGCCTAAATCTGAGTAACTATTGCAAAGTAATGTATATTACATTAAAATATATTAAAAACTTATACTTGTAGTGAATATAAGAAAAATCTCGCATATGTTGATATTGGTGTTTATGAAATATATCAAATGTTTGAACATTTCTACAATGACAATCGTACAGCATATATATTTACTTCTGATCATGGAATGACTGACTGGGGATCACATGGTAGTGGTTCTGCACATGAGATAGAATCACCTTTTGTTGCATGGGGTAGTGGAATTAGAGGTTACCAAGACCAACCCTTCAATATAAATCAATCAGATGTTGCTCCTTTTATTTCTTCATTATTAGGAATTAATATACCTGTTAATTCTGTTGTAAGTATATACATTTATTTACTAGATATTTTATATTCCTTAAAAATATATTTTTTAAATTCGATTTCAAAGTTCTAATTATTGTCACCGAGCTAGAAATGAATTACATATGTGTTTCATCAAGCAATTTTAATTTTGCATATGTAATTGATATTACTTATGAAAAGACTGTGCATTGCTTAGTTTACTTTCTCACATTCTTTTTTTTTCCATTCACTTATCCTCCATGCGAAATGCCATATCCATTGCAAGCTTGTTATATAAGATTGATAAATACAATGTCTAGCTAATATTAAATGCCGTGAAGCGCTAAAATCTATGTTGGAATAAATTTCTTAAGACAAGTGTTTGTAAAATATTAAATTACGAAGCAATAAATGTCTGGTGGGAAGTGCCAACTAATTAGCCTCGACCACTATAGAAATTAGGTCACTAGTAAAGATGAGCTGTCGGAACATTTATTAATGTAATACACGCAGATTTCGATAGTTAAGATAAGGAAGTAACTGTATTTGTCTGCAACAAATTTAAAGGAATATTGACATTGCCAAACTCCAGATTAGTATCATTTAAGTGTATCGTGGTTTTTTATACAAGTAGATTAAAAAAATACACTTTCGTATTTGTACAGTTTTCGCATATCCTTTTTTTTTGTTAATTTATTAAACATTTAACTTAAACCAACTATTTTTTTATGTAATTACAATATTATCTATAATATAGAAAAATGTTTTTAGGGTTTAACACCTTACCAATACTTAGAAGTAACAAAAGAACAACAGGTACTCATATTGTTTAACAATCTTAAGCAATTAGGCGAAAGATTTAATGCAAAGCAAGAACGAATGTTAAGAACTACTGTATGCGGCTTTTTTCGAGCATTTAAGAAGTTAAATAGAGAAATATTCGACCAAGAAGTGAACGAAACTGAGTATTTAATCTTGGGAAAGGATTTCACACGTGCGGTAAATATATGTTACCAAATATAATCCAAAATGTGTTAAAAATTGCTCCAAATGTTATTAAAATCGATGGAAAAGCTTGGAGAATGATATTTTTACAGTTTACTTATTTCTAAAACTTATTTTTTTTATGATTTTCTTTTTAATAGAAAGAAAAAATCGACGAGTTGATAGATTTAATCCGTGAAGGTGACAGATACATCATCAACTACTATAAATATCCATTGCTGTTTACATTAGCTGTGGGTTTGTTCTCTTGGTTAATTTATTTGCTAACAAATATTATTCCCTGGCAAGAATATGCAGAACCGGTAGTTCGTGTAACTGAAGCACGTATTAGTCGAACCTTCGGTCAGTACCTAATGGTATTGGTGGCATTAATATTAGCTTTCGAACGTGAGTATGATAATTATGAATTATGTAAAGGTCATTAATCATTAGATAATATTTATTCTTTTTTAGATAATCGCGTGCGATTTAAGTATCGTTTATATATAATGTTTCCTTTTGCTATGTTAGGACCTTTGATAGTAGAAATGAATCAACTAGCATACTTAATTGCTTTGATAAAAGAATTACCAAGAGTTCGTTTTCTTATAAACACCACGTTTTGTTCCATAGGTTTCTATATGACCGTATGTTTTCCCTTTTTTTTTTTGTGATTTAAATGAAAATAAGCTTTTTAGGTATATGCATTTTATAAACCCGAATATATCGCTTTACCTGTATCTTTGCTGATCTTTTGGCCCTTTGTTGCTCAGGCCAACTTTTATAACCATGACAAAACATTTTGGTGTACGGGTATCCTATGCGTTTGTTTTTACACATTCTTCACGCAGTTACTCGAAGGCTGTCCTATTATATTGGGGTAATATCGGATATGCATAAAAAATGATATTTCATATTTGTTTATTTTTCAGGCTTTGTGGATATATCAGATTAGCTTATATTATATATGAACAACTGAGAGATATTGCAACAAGAATAGAGAACCACAGACTCCCAGCTGACTACTTTTTCTTTTATATATTAAAAATGCATATAATTTTAATATTTTTCTCAACAGTGAGTAATTTGGTATACTCCCTTGTCGGAACACTACCCCTCTTCCAACATATAATTTGCTTGTTCTCTTGGAGTCTTACATGTAAGTGATTTTTGTTTAACAAAGACATACACCAAATTAATTGATTTTAATTTTAATTTCAGTCCTATGCTGTATAATGACTGTTCTGTCACCGAATGATAATAAACTGATAACGAGATCGTTTGGTATCAGCATTTCACTTTACATTATTTATACATTGATGTCAGTTAAGGGAGAATCACTCTTTTTGGCTCTATTTATATCGCTACAGTTGCAATGGATGTATTTTGAAATGCACGAAGACGATACGACACGTGAAGGAAGACAACCACCTCCACATTTTGATAAGCTAACTACTTTCCATGATTTTAGAAGATGTTTTTTCTTTGTATCCTTTATGTGATAATTTGTGTTGTTTCACGAATTCATAGACTTGTTTTAAATTAATGTTATTTATTCCTGTCACGTATTTAAATTACATAAAATTTTTGACTTGCTCAGTTAAGTAGCAGAATGTTGAGCCTTCTTTTTATATAACACAATTAGTAAAAGTAACGGTTAGTATTGTTTTGAACAGAAATGAACAAAGGTTATTTGAAGTTCCAAGCTGCAAACTAATTCAAGAAAATTCACAAATGTGAAGAACAGCGCTACCATTTACTTATCCTACTCTTTAGTGGAGAATTTTGAGTACATAAGAAAGGGACTTCATTAAATAGTTATAAAAATTTTTTAATGCATTTCTCACTAGTCTATGAAATCGTGAAAAGCTGTTTCTGTAAGAATATTTATTTTCTTTAACTAATATTATCTAGATTTGGTTTATTTTTGTATCGTATTTTGCAGTTGGTAACTCCGCCGACCTGAACACATTTGATCCGATGTGGGCACGCCAGTTCGTAATTATATTTAACCCATTCTTGAGTGCGAGCATAATTCTAGTCAAATTAGCTATACCGTTTTTAATCTGCACCATATTTTTTCAAGCTGTAAACACGTACATCGGCACCTCTTTGATTAACATGTTTGCAATCATTATGTTCTATTGTGACCTACTCGTTATGTATTTTATGTATACGATAGAGAATGAAGGTTCATGGCTTCACATCGGTTTGAGTATATCGCGATTCGTAGTAGTCATGGTCATGATAATATTTTTGTTAATTTTTTATGGCATTTCTAAATTTTTAACTGATAATATGCTGTTTTACAGACTGGTTCCGTATTTTGATAGACACATCAAACCGCGAATTCCTGTATGGTTTGACTATGAACGTTTTTGATTTAAAACAGATAAATCTTCCATTTAAATAGCAGAACAGTCTTTTTAAAAGGTGTTCTTATATCGTTTAATTCGTATTTATTTCTTTTCTTGCTTTGAATTGTACATGTCTGTACTGTTTTTGTTTCAAATTCATGAGGTTGAGTGTTAAAATAACGACTACTACGTTACGTATTTTTTTTAATTAATGTATTGAAACCATAGCTTTAATATTGTACTGTATTTATTACGAATGGATAGACCTAATTTTAATTATAAAAAATGCCAGTATTCATCTTTTACTTACCATAAACATAACTGAATCCAACTTAGAAACAATTAGATCCTTTTACATTAACCTAAGTCGGGGTAACCTTAACTTATATAACCATAGTTTCATTACATACCCTTTCAATAAATTCCCATATCAGCTGGTTTTAAGCTTTTTCTAATGCAGTTAATTTAATGATTGAATAGATGAATGTGACTTTAATACCGTATTTATATTAGAACAATGTGAAATGTGCAAACAATTCATATTTCTTATAAACAGTATTTTTCATAAGTGCTTGTTTGGTTGTTCAAGTAAGAAAACTAAATTATAAACATGTTGGCTAACGCAAGATTATACAAATTACTCAGCATATCGTTTGACCCAAATTAATATTTGATTTTCTTACCTAAGGTATTAAAACAAGTTTATTTATATATTTCATAATCTCATTTGATGAAAACGCAGCCTTAATTTTAATTACAAGCGTTCCAGATTATCACTTTACCGTAATTTAATAAGTGAATATATACGACATTTAAAAACTAAAATATATAGTTTAATGAATAGAAACTAGATTTATTTCTTCATCAAACGAATTGGCTGTGCCTTTGGTAGCAGTAAGTAGGTATAATTGATAAAGGTCAAGGGTCCCTATTTGATCTCATTATAATCTAAAATTACCAAGTAATTTTTTATATTTATGTTACGATCTGTGTTTTTTCTAGTTAATATATTTGTAGTTTCTGTAACTATTATATCTTATTTCACGAACAGGTAGAATATCTCTAGATATAAAACAGCAGAAAGATACTAGGTTTCTTACTGTTAATAACTTATACGCTAAACTAATATCGAAAAAAAATATGATTTACTGATTTTAAAAAATGTTTTCGCTTATCAGTTCGTGAAAGAAAATATGTATAACAGGTGATTATTATCTAATACTATAACAACCAACTCATAATACCCAGTTTAAATAATTAGGTTAATTTCTTCTAGTTTTGGAATTCTAAATTATTAACAAACAGCTGCTAATAGTGTTTTTGCAATCTGCAAATCTACTTTACATAATATTTACCTAGTGTAGGTTTTATTAGCATTTAGGTTAATTCGTACCTGATGTAATTCCATATTATTTCTTGTTCAAGACTGACATTTTTGTATTTTTCTAATGTTCGTAAATAAAATAGAGTTTAAATATATTTTCGTTTTTTTTTAAATTCATACAACACCTCATCTAATATAATTTATATTTATTATTATCATTATTTATAAATGAATCATTTAATACATTAACTTATTGGAAAATATAAAATAAAATCATAATTTGTTACCACTCACGTATTTATTTGCTTGATTACTATTACAATATAAACATAAGATAACTTACATCATCAATGTTTGAGAATGCCACGTCATTTGTAAATTCCCGCCATTATTTAAAAGTACCAGCTGGTTAATGTTTACTTCGTATCATAGTCGATATCTTGGCCAATGGAAAATATCTAAAAACAGCGGGTTTTTAATAGCTGTACATGCGCAATATAATACAGTTTCAGGTAGTAGACGTCGTTGCTCTGTATTGCTGTACAAATGTGCTCATGGAAGTAAAAGAATTAATATATTATTATAAATAAAAGTTACCTGAATACAAGTATAATTAGAATTTTAAGGTACGTTTTATTAAAAATAAGTAATTTATGTAAAAGTTTTTCAACAATATCAATATGTAATTCATATCTCTTTTTATATCAATGCAGGGGGCTATATGAAATTATTTTATATATCTTTCACATTATCCAATGTCAGATTACTTTAAAAAATAATTATATATATTATTAATTATCTAATATTTCGAGTTTGTGTTAAAGTTTTCCATAAATAGATAAAATTACCACCCTAGAGCGAGCGGGAATTTAACATAACCTTAACTGACAACTGTTGGCATACTTTCTTTATATTTACTAAATTAGTTGTAACAAAAGGCTTTTTAATGTTCTATTTAGTATTGTAAAGGATTATAGATTATTTCCTGTAAAAGAATTGCTCAGATATAGTCGTTTCTCTGATTAGGTTTGATAATTTTGGCGCGCTATTCTATACCACGTATTTAAGTGACTTCGTTGGCATGTTTTATTTATGCTATTCCATTAAATTTTGAAACGTAAATCCTAATTTATACGATTACTTATTCATTTGCATGTATTATGTATATTTGTTCTTTTTTGATTATTTAGATTAAATATTTATAAATTTGTAAGAGGTCGTCTACTTCTCAAATACCGTAGCAACTAGTCAAAAGTTTAATGACTCTTGCTTATATGCATGTAATAAATGATTTAACATTTACATATTCAAACCGTATTTTCATATTGTAGAATGGAAGATCGCTTAGATAAGTACGATGTTAACGACGTTTTAAAATGGAATAATTTTTCGTTTTTGGGCAATTGTGAGATAGCAGAAGATGAAAATGAGGCTGAAAATAGTAGTAGTGAACGTTTAAATGATTTTAAAGACAAACACCAAGAAGATAGTCCATTAATAGATTCGACATTATTGTCTGATGAATATCTAGATAAGGTATTTCAATATTCGCAAAAATATATTTTGAATGGTATTGTGGTATCTGTTTACATACATTAGGAATTTGCATTTTAATGAGTTCTATTTTTAAGAATGTAACAAATTTCTATTGTAATATGACTACTAATTTTATTATTCTTACAATTATTCTATACTTTTAACATCATTTTACAGTATACTTGTTTCACAAAAGCATAACTTTGAAATATTTATTTTGAGTTCTTGTACATTTAATATATTAAATAATCAATCTATTTAATGATTTGGAAAAAATTCTCTATACTTTATTTATATTTACTAAACATACGCTATCGTTTGGAAAAGTCCTAATTGTATTTATGTCATTCAAATTTACTTTAACATATTATCGCAACTGGCTTATCAGATTTCTATCGCGATTACAATCTAGCTTTCCCGAATAGCATTCGAACAAATTGTACGTAACTAATCTAAAACGGTGTGTTAAACATTTAATATTTAGTCAACTTAATACCAAGTATATTTCTGTACCAGTAACATATATATGAACTCATATAATTTTAAAATTTGTAATTGATAATACAATTGCATAAACCTTAGTTTTGTGACAAAAATAAACATTAAAAGTTAAAATATTTCTTGGAAGTCTGGGAATTTTATTTACAATGTTTCCATTATTTAAAAAGACGAAGAAGTGAACAAAGGTACTTTGCCTTTTTTAAAATCGTGTAAACTTTTACGACTATTAAGAAATCATTGCAACTGAAAATGTTTTTCAATTTATAGAATATGCATTACAATTTTAATTTTATAAACAATATATTTAGAGTTCGTATCAATATTTGGATTTACATATATCTAGTTGGGCAAGTATTAATTTTTTAAGAGATTTTTTGACGGTACCCAAAATAATTTTGGGCTTATTTTTCTATCAAATAATGGGAATATTGTCTGTTAAATAAATTTTAGACTTTTCAGCGTATATACCGATTTATACTGGTCATAAGTATTTTACACACTAATAAGCAACGGTTAAGTAAAAATATTTGTAACAAAAATTTTATTTTCAAATAGTTTATTTAAAGCATATCTAAACTTTAAGTTCATGTTGCTTAACAGAAAAGTTACAAAATCACAGAATAAGTAAAAACAATAAGGAAATTGTAATTATAGAAAAAAACAATAAATTGAAACGTGGAATAGATGTAAAACTAGTGGTAACTTTACAAACTAGTAAGCAAATTAAAAGCAGGGGTTCTGAGAACTGCTACCAAAGTTAATATTTTGTGAGGAATTTCTGTTTACATTCGACCATAAGAAAGAAAGTAGGATTATACGGTAAAATTGCTGCCGAAAACCACATCCACGTAAAGAATCGAAAGAAGCGGCTCATTTAAATCCAACCAAGTTGATAGAAATGCAATAAACTACTTCCAATATAATAAGCCTTGAAAGAAGAAAGAAGAGAAGAAACTTGTAATCATTTAGGAAGTGAAGTTGGAAAGAAGAAGAAGCTCGAATGCCACCAAGCCCGCAGAAGATCCTCATCACTGGAAAACGGCCTCCCTTTTAGCTTCATTTTCACATGCGGGAACAGTGCAAAGTCGCAGGGAGCAAGATCTGGACTGTAGGGAGGATGCTCGAGAAGTTTCAATCCTGTCGTGGTCAAATATTCGATGCAGGCTTTGGCGCAGTGAACTGGAGCATTATAGTGATGGAGGAACCAGGTGTCCATTCTTGACTTTGGCCGCAGGTTCTTCATAGATCCAATGACTTTAGGCAGGCACTGTTCAGTATACCACTTAGATATGACTGTCTTCTGTGTGTCCAAAATGACGCGTTCCACAATTCCACTCAATTTGATCTGAAAAATACAGCTATCATTTTCTTCTTTACAGATCAGGATTTTCTGACAACTACGGCTGTGTCCTCATCATCAAAGACCCAAACTTTGTTTTGAGCTTTGATTGGCACATCGTAATAGTACAGCCAAGTCTCGTCACCTGTCACGATGTTGTTCACGTACCGAGATTGACTTTTAATAAACTTTTTTTTAGCATCTCCCGGCACCAAGTCACACATCGTGTCATCTGCTCTTCAGTCAGTCGATGCGGCACCCAGAGAGAACAAAGTTTCTTCACGTGCAAATGACCATGCAGAATCGAACGAATTGCTGGTGCATTTAGCCCTGAAGTACCCTCTATCTGTTGGTAGGTCACTTGCCTGTCCTCGCCAAACATTTTCCTCAAAGTAGTAACGTTTTCGTCCGTAACTGACGTTCGTGGCCTTTCCAACCTCTCAGTATCCTCCACAGTTAAATTTCCTCTTTGGAATTCTCTGTACCACCTGAATATCGTTGTGCGATGTGGACAAACATCACCTAGTGCAAGAGTCATTTTTCGAAGCACTGGTCTATATTTAAACCACGCACGAAATTATAACGCAAAACTGCCAATTCCATCTTCAAGGTCTTGAATCGATAGTAGGCTATTGGCATATACTTTATCTTTCACGTAGCCCCAAAGAAAAAAGTCTAAATGTGTTAAATCACAAGATCTCGGTAGCCAATTATGATCGCTTCTTCGAGAAATCACACGGTTAGGAAACTTTTCACACTTTTCGTCCACATCAATATCTTCCAATTCCGGCCATACAAAATCATTAATTATCGTTCGATAGCGCAAACCATTCACCGTGACAGTTGCTCCAGCCTCATTTTCGAAAAAGTAAGGTCCAATGACCCCACCAGTCCAAAAACCGCACCAAACAGTCACACGTTGACGATGGAGAGGCTTTTCAATAATAATTCTTGGGTTTTCCAAGCCCCAAATGCGACAATTCTGCTTATTAACGTAGCCTCCGAAATGAAAATGGCCCTCATTACTCAAAATGATTTTTCGATGAAATTCCGGGTCAGTTTGATCCGTTTCATGGACCCAATCAGCAAAAACGACGTTGTCGATGGTCGGTAGGCGTGAGTTCTTGTGTTAACTAAACTTTAAAAGCCTTGGAACCTAAGTCTTTATGCAAAATACAATGTAATGTCGTTTGTGGAATTCCAAAGATCGGTGAGAAATGAACAAACCTGGGTTTTCCTCAACACTATGGGCTACAACAGCAATATTCTCAGTTGTTCTTGAGGTACGTGCAGGAGTTCGATTCTTCACATCACTAACTTGTCCCACCAGCTCAAATTTTTCCACCAATATCACATTTGCTGGCCAATTGCTTCACGACGACCCAAAATTGCTATAATTTTGCGAACTGTGACCGCGAAATTTTCACCATTTTTGTAGTGAATTTTAATAATTTCAGTGCGTCGTTGAAGCGTATATCTATCGTTCCATTTTTATTAATGGCGTAATTTTTACTTGTGATCTGTCAAGTAGTTATAGGTTGAGTCATGACAACTGTTAAAATGGCGGGCTATTGAAAATGAAATGTCTTGTTGGAACACCTTTTATTTCTGTTATTTTCGTAAACATGTTTTTTTTAACATTACAAATGGCTCTGTTAAGTAAACTTTAATAGTTGAATTAAATTTTAAACATAGAAACTGTTATTAGGGATTGCAAAATACTTATGAGAACTAGTGTACATTCAATCAAAAATGTTTAAATATCCACGTTTTTTATTTAGCTGCCTGGCTCTTCAAAAATAATCGAAAGTCAAAAAACACCTCACTCAATCAAGCACAAAACGTTTCGGAAGAAGAACAAGCAAACGGACATCATACACACTGTCACCAAGAAGGAAAGAACCACACCTGGTGTAATTATAAAATTTTCAAATTACGAAGATGTTTGGTCCAACATGGTAAACTTGGAAGAAGTTACAAAAAAATGTAGAAATTCGAAAATATTCGCCGATCGTACGACTTACCTTCCCAGAATGCGGGCAATATTATTAGATTGGATAATGGAGGTTTGTGAAGTTTATCGTTTGAGGAGGACCACATATTATCTGGCTGTAGATTACATAGATAGATACTTAACGTTAAAGCCATCGGTACCGAAAACACAGTTGCAATTATTAGGTGTATCGTGTTTATTTATAGCATCTAAACTGGAAGAAATATATCCGCCGAAATTATCAGAATTTTCATATGTTTGCGATGGAGCATGCACAGAATTGGAAATATTAACTTGCGAAATACTGTTATTGACCGTAAGATTGTCGTGATTCGCTTAAATTTTTTTTCTTAACGTTATTTCTTGCAGACTTTACAATGGGACGTAAATCCTATGACGCCGACGACGTGGCTAAACTTATTCATGCAAATTTATTGCAACACTGATTATTCGAAAAGTCAAATACGAATAGACTCCCAAAATCACTTTCATTTCCCACAATATTCCGCATTTCAATTTGTCAGGGCTTCACACTTAATAGATTTATTCTCCATGGATCCGGGATTTTTAAGATTTAGCTATAGTATCATAGCCGCTTCTGCAATGTATTATATATTTGGAATGGAAGTAGCAGTATCAGTATCAGGTATAACACTAGATTTACATTATATACTTACTAATCATTATTTTGCGCATTAAAGAGATTTATTATGAAAAAAAAATTAGAATTCCTCGCAAATTGTCTTAGACATGTTTATAACATTGCTTATTTGCAAAGAAGACATAGATAATGGATTTTAATGTTTCTTTTAAGGGTATGAATGGAAACAACTTAAAGCTTGCGTAGAATATATGTCCGTTTTTAATAAGATAATTAAAGAATCGATGGATTCTAGGTTGCAAAGTATATCTGCACAAGAACTAGACGAATCTGTAATGGGTAACTTCCGCTTTTTAAAGAGGCGAATTCGAACCCTTATACCAGATGAGGCACACTGCATGCAAACCCACGTGGTTGATTTGGATTTCTTCGAGAGGGCCACCCTGTTGCGATTGGAACAATTAGGAATGCGCGTGGAAAAAACATTTGTGAAACGTGAAAAGAAATCTCCTGAAAAAGTCAAACCCGATTCCGAATCTAACAAATCAAGTGAAGAATTTAAAACTGAAGAAAATGGGACGGAAGACGAAAGCGAAAATCATCAAAAGAATATTGAAGAATCAACAGTGGTCATGTACGAAATCGAAAAGATACTTGACGAACAAGTAGATGCCATGACGGGTTACGACATATTAAACATTCTGGACGACGATGATCCAGACGACACGAATGAGAAAGCGAAAGATGTATTCAACGAGGAAGAAGAAGAAGAAGACTCCAAAGGTATAGTAAATATACTCAAAATCGATAAAAAAACTAAACTAAGTTTCGATGATATCCTTTCTAGTATGCATAACGATTATTTCGAACAAAAATATAAATAAATATATTTTCTCATGCAGTTATTCTCCTGTACAGTACGATGATTATTATTTTAATGAATAGAAAATTAGTTGAAAACAAATACGACTGCTACAGTAATTTTATTACAATGATTATGAGTGAGTGTTAGTATAAAAAATGCAAATTATAATTTAACTTTTTTATAGGATTAAAGTATTTTTGATATTTTTTCAGACACATGAAGTAACAAGCTTTTAATTAATTAACATTTACTTAAAATTTATCGAAAACAATCATTATTAAGATGGAAATATTGTAATTGCAGCAACTACTGCCGCTTTCATTACTTCTATATAAATACAAAAATATTAAGAACTCTTCCTCATTAATTTCAAAAATAAAAATCGTCGAATTTATTAATTTCTGGTAACCTATACAAACCAGATATCTTCGAGAATAAATGTATGAGAGAGTTTGGCATACTTTTTTTTTGAAGAAACTAATTTTAATATAAAATTTTGTTCGCATTTACGTTGCACCGTGAAATGATTCCAAGTCTTTGTTAAGGCATCAGATTTTCTTTTACTTTTTACAGATATTTTAGTATTTAATGTTTTATTAAGAACTGTATGCAAACATTATATTTGTAATTAGATATTGATGATTCTCAGGCACAATGGAATGAAAATGTATTATATGTATATAGTATAAATAATATATTTATCAAAACGTACCTTAAGAAAACTGTATATCTAAAGTAGAAAATATTAAGTAAGAAAATGTTTTATTATTTTTTTGTAATTCATTTTTTAGTAATATATGTATTTTTAAATAAAATTTGTATCTAACACACACACATATATATATATATATATTTATATATATGGTAGAATATATGATTAACTATAGTACATAATATTTGCTCGAATTTAGAACTGAAAATATATGGTATGGGAAGGGGCTACTGTGAACACGCGCATTAATATAACCTAATTATCGTATAATTCGTATATTGTTTCGGATAATACACAGTAGATCGACAGAGTAAAATGATTTTTGATAGAATATTTTGTTTCGTCAAGGTATCTCCTTTATGTTATGCCTTTACGTTTTTACTAAATCCATCAACTAAATCATTTAATACTTGCTTTTGAGAAAGATCTTTTACGTACTATTTTTCCATGCCCGTCATCAAAAGCCTGTAGCAATTCTATAATTTTCTCTCGTTTTGCTGCACCTGTTTTATTTCGATGACAGTATTTGCTTAGTTAGACCTAAATTTTAATTTTACGAATACTTGACTTATGTATATATTTTATTACATATATAATTGCATGTCTAGTTTTAAATATTAATTCCTTACTTTCGACTAAATTTAGCTTATTTAGGCTGTCCATGTATTGTGTATTCTGAAGAAATTTATTATTTAAACTTTATTCTGAATTTAGTATGGTTAATATAACCTCTATTTTAGAGCAAACACCTGAATATATTTTGTTACAAGTTTTGGCGGCGTTTTTGCTCGTCACTATACTTAATCATAAAATTATTTCATGAATTTTAAAAGATATTAAGGATATATATTCTAATAAGATAGTGTTAAACATGTAATTTTTGTTATTTTCTTTTTTTTAACTGGAACCGTACCTTGTACGCTTATGCTAACTTATCGCCAGCATTTTTCCTATTGATGCTGCTGTCATTGCAATAATATGGAAGAAAATATTGACAACAGCAGAAGCGTATAAGAGGCGATTCTTCATTTCGAAACCATGAAACATTAATAATCCGCTATTGCGATATACAAATTTTATGCTCATTCAGAGTTCTTTAAATTTATGTGAACTTTATAAAAAAGTTGAAACTTCACTACACTTCCATCCATTTATTACCTTTTTTTTTAATATTAAACAACAATATTTGATTCTAATCATTTTTAACAGCGCATTTTATAGCTCTTTAATAGTGACTAAGTATTTGGGGCACTTGAATCTTTTGTTCGAGTGTTTTTTTAATCTTTTTTAAACGTTTTTTTAACTATAAGTTATGCAAAATATATTTTTATGTATTATCCAAGTAATAAAATTGTTTATCATATTGTATAGATTGTAAAATCGTTCGTTTTCATTTGTTGAATTATGTTTTTATAAAGTGAAAAAAATATTAATACAACTGCTTGTATAAGGTAATATTTCCGCGTACATCAATAAGTCCAATATTATTCCAATATTTTAATATATTTCGTTAATTTTAGTTTTTAGTTACATATTAATGTATTTATTTTTATCTCATTGTATTTTTAATCATATCTGTCCTATTTACTTTTACGATTTCTTTTAAACTACTATACCTTGTCTCAGAATAAGGAGTAATTCAAATATTCCGCTAAAACGCGGAGCAGATAGCTTAAAAATGTAACTTACCATAAAAATAAAACAAACAGTTGTGAATGTAGAAGTTTGTCAACAATATTAATCTTTTCCTTTATTATATGAAAATAAAAGCTAGAACCTTGGTGATTTTTGTATTTAAAAGTACAGATTTTATTAAATAATACAGAAAATATAGTAAAACAATGCACAAATGTAATTAAACGTTTACAGGTTATGAAAAATGGCGTATATATGGCATTCATTTATCCATATTAAACTTGCCTGTTCAAGAACCAATGAAATCTCTTAAAAATATGTACTATTTTGGTGCAATATTTGAATCACTATTCTGAGACAAGGTATAGGATTCATAAAAACCTGCTTTACTGTAATTGTTTTCTTTAAATTCTTCAGATTAATACTCTAAAGCATGTTAAACTAGGCTTAAGTTTGTTGTTCATTTATTAAATTTATGAGATCTATAATATTTTATACAAATACATGCATGTTACTATTTACTTCGATCTCAAATTTAACGGCATTAACACTGTGATTCTTTTCTTCAAAATAAAAAAAACTTGTACTGTACGGAAAGCGAAAACAATGTGTCTAGTATTACGGTTACATATTTCTTTTTTTTACTTTGTACACATTATTTTTGAGAGATGTGTTTTAATGTATGCTTGTAAATTGTAAGAAGTGTTTTATTCTTTCTATATTTTGCGAACTCCTGTTTAAGTTAAGTTACGTGCTTTGTCTCGGAAAATGTCGATTATCCAATTAACATTCTAAAACTAAAGTACAAATACATACCTTATCAATACACTAGGGATATTTGAAAATCTATATTTCAATTAATTATATTATTTTTTATATATACTATACTATTTTAAATATACGGCGGGCGTCATTCGTATATGTTATTTTACATTTGATGTTTTTTTACTTATACAATGCTTTGTATTCTCTTTTGATTTTTAATTATATACTATTTTGGATTTAATCTATGTTTTTATTCAATCAAACCTTACAGCTTTTGATACACAATATAAGATTTTATAAATCAAGAAAGAAAAATTTCATATATTTCAAGCACCTCTAACAGTTATACAGTGTGAGCAACAATAAGTGACCTGATCTTACACTTCTTTCCACACATATCTCAATATTTACTTCCTCTTAAAAGTGAAATTAGACAGTGTCTCACGCAATTCTAATAATTATAATAAAAATACGCTAGCTACTATATAAACAACAAATACTACTGTGCAAATTACTTTAAACTGTAATTTTCGCTGCGTATATGTGAACTGAAGATTTTAAAAAGACTGATGAAGACTAGCATATAAGTATAAATAATGGATATTAATCACAAAACAAGTTCTGTACACTGCACGTCAATGAAAGGTTAATGACATAAACATAGAGTAGGAAAACTCACTAGAAATTACTAAACTCCTAATTTCAGATAGAAAAAAGGAAGTAAGTACTAATATGAGGCGTGCGGAAAGTAGTAAAGATCAGGTCAAAATTTAGGTATCAAAGATACATAATTAGATGTTTCAGAAATGAATGTTTACCAGGATTGGCGATCGAAATGGTGTATATTATCAAACCTATGTTTAAAAAGTCTAGTTCCGTAGATGTGTTAATCAATGTTTTCACACATGTGTATTAACGGAGTACAATGCATAGTACAGCACATACGGCAGTAGGCATTTTACTGATGATGAGATTGTTTTGGAAATTTTCTTTAGGGTTTTTTGGTGACCTAGTTTGTTACTTGGGCTGTAGTTCTACTAAATTATTATTATCGTATTTCAATTGAATACTTGATGGGAATTAGTACAAATAATTTGTTCTTTAAATGGAATAATGATAAATAACTCATATAAGTGATAGTTTGCAGTGTTTTCTAAAGATTTGTGTCATAGGAACATACTACTCTGATTCATTACAACGTCTCCTTTGTAACTTTCAAATCATAGTATATTCATAAGAAATTCTAACGCATTTCGAAATGTTATAATGATTTAAGAGCGAGGTGTGGTTAATTTAGATCGTCTTTATAGTTTTAACTTTCTTATTTTATAATACAGCTGTTTAAAGGAGTCCTTCGCCCTTTGTCAAGATATTTTAAATCTGTCTGTACCAGAAAGTTCATATAATGTTAAAAAGAATGCAATCAAATTATATTCAAATACAATATTTCTAGCTGACACTAATATATTTACAAAACAAAAATTGATCTACAAAACAAGTTTGATTTGAGTAGAGTCAGAAAATTATATATACGTTATGTTATGTTCTCAGTTGACCCGCGTTGTAGGTGGTGATTGCTTCTGAGAACATCTTAATCGATGTTTCGACGAAATCTCATTCGCCATTTTTCCATGTTTATTACCTCAATGAAGTGCTGCATATTTTAAATCTTATTTATTTCCTTAGTTTATGACAAAAAACATGTGACAGTCACAGAAAGGGTGTAGATAAGACGATAATACAAACATATATATAAAATGAGAACAAACCTCATATAAATCTAGACCAGTAAGAATCACAGCTTCAAATTAAGATTTTGGAACCACTAAACGGCTCCAGGTGTAGTTTTCTTGTGTGTCAGAGAACGTTCAACGACCACATTCATACACTATATGTCTGATTGCTTCGTTCTCCAAGCCACTGTTACATCCAGAACTCAGCCTCATGTGTGTTGCAGGTGGCCGCATCTCCCGTGACTTGTTCGCACCAGGGTAGGAAAAAATTCTGCTCGCGAGCACAATTTTATTTAATTCGTTCGTTTTAAAATTTGTGCTCGCGAGTTTTATTATTTAACTCGTGAGCAAAGTAGGAAAAAATTCTGCTCGCGAGCACGATTTTATTTAATTCGTTCGTTTTAAAATTTGTGCTCGCGAGTTTTATTATTTAACTCGCGAACACAAACTCAACTCGTAAAAATAGTTCTTTTTAATATAGAAAATATAACTCGCTCGAATTGAATTCGTTCGCGAGCGAGTTTAATTCGAGCACTTTCCGTATTCTGGTTCGCACTCTATTGAGATACCCAGCTCTGCGCGGTAGATCAAATCCGTGCGGAAGCTGTTTGGTGTTCAACCAGGGTGCTACTTCTCAGAAGTACAATTTTACCATTCAGCCATCCATAAGTCGGCCGCATCGAATCCTTCTGAGAGCAGTTGAACGGTTTTAAAAGTACTCTTCTCGATTTATCATGATCAAATACGGTATCAGCGACATTGGGAGAGACTGATTTTTTGTGATCTTATCATACTCTCGGGATATGATCCTGTGTCGCTGGATGTGTTGCGGCTCAAAACAGGGAGCTGGAATTTTGGAATAGACTTCACAGAACAACGGAAACAATGCGCATGTTTTGGCTGAGAACGGAATCCAAGTTCGTATATGAGCTGTTTAGCCAAGTGGAGGAGCAGTATTCTGCCGTCGAATATACGAGACTTGGTGCAGAGTAGCTGCCGTGGTCCCCTCGATGTTTCAGCAAGTTTGTAAAGGATGCTATATCTTGTTTTCAGTTTCGCAGTGATATTGGACAAGTGTTTTCTATACGAAAGTGTCCCATGCAACGTTACCCAGAGATATTTTGGGTACGGGTTGTGAGACAGAATAGTGCAATTAAGGGTCACTTGTAGTGTTTTATGGACTAATTTGCTATTCAAGTGAAAGCAACACGTTTCATTTCTACTGTTGCGATACGCCATTGTTGGATGTAAACGCTGTTTTTGCAGATCATTAGTAAGAATGGCTTAAAAAGCATCCATGTTGGTATCCTGTGTTGCTATCATCTAGCATATCAGATACATATATATTAAAAAGATGTGGGATCTTGTGAAAGTCTGTTGTTTAGTAGCTCAGTAGTACTAAACGTCCGGCCTATGGAAATTTGAATAATCTTGTTAGATATTGACTAGCTGGCTCAGCTGTCTGCATCCTATAGCTTTCAGCATTCCACATTATCATATGCAGCTATGAGAACTACAAATGTTACGCTAGTTTTTAGTCGTCTGTCAATTCCTCTTTCCATGTGGCTGGTCAGGGTTAATACTTAGTCTTTACAGCTACGGTAGAGTTTAAAACCAGCTTGTTCCACCGGCAAGAATCTCACATCCACCGCGCTGATTTTATTGTATATGAGTCATTCCAGCAAGCAGCTAGTAGGAACAGTTGAGTAAAGTGACGGGTCTGTAACTTTCAGGCATATCGTCAGGTATACCGAGCATTATGATAATCGGAATTTTTGTGCATTCGAGCCCACGTGGTAAAATTCCCGTTCGGAGGATATCCGAGTAGAATATAGAAAGCCACTTCACGTTTTTTTCCACAATTTGTTAGAAGTTAGGAATGTATATTATTGAATCCGGGGGCTTCTTCATTTCCGACATCCGCGCGATCCGAATTTCATCTTTAGTAAATTCACTAACAGTATTTTCATCAGTTATGCAGTTGGATATTAGGGTTTTTTTGCAAATATGATAATAACTCTTTGAATTGCTTTTTGAAAAGTTATAGCGATTTCTTAATTATATTAACGTCAAATATTTTAGTTGGTCTCTCTAACTTTACTTTTTAATTCATCTTTGAATGAATAAACCGATGATAGGCCAAATATAGAATGTTTCATATTATTCAACAACGTGCCCAATTCAATCAGAAACTGAATATTGCAAGTTGATAGAAAAAAATATTCAAAAATTTAAGGTTTCAAAATTGTTTATTACTAGAGCTCCTACCCACTAAATTTCAAAGTGTAAATGATGGGATATTTTATAACCGTCGAAGAGGAAATAGTAAAAGATCTGAATTTTACCTGTCCTAAATTATTTATCAGCTGCTGAAGTATCAGGTTGTTACATATGAAATGTCCGATTTTGTAAGGAATAAAAAAAAGTCTAAATTTAAAAAAATATAGTTGAATTTGATGGAGCCTGTGGTTGATTGACTTGATCAATAGGTTGATATATAACCCCTTTCCACATTAACTTTGTAAATTCTGTATACGCCTTTCGACAACCAAGTTGTCATCATCAGCAGATAATTTCAAAGTGTCGCACCTGGTAAAACACGGCGAAAAACAACCGTACGAGAATCAAACTCCGTACGCGATCCACACCGTTCAAAACCAAGATGTACACTAGTGTACAACCAAGATGTACACTAGTGTACATTTACATCAATAGTTTGTTGCCAACGGCCTGGAAGCTGAAAAAATTCCCTTTGAAAGGAAATCTAGGTTTTGACAGCTCACATATTTCTCAAACACTGCTATTACAGACTTCCGGTCAGGTAAATCCCTATTTTTTAAGTGATGTCTAAACTTCGGAAAAAATGAAAATCAGTTAGCGAAAGGTCAGGTGAATAAGGTGGGTGTGGGAGAATTTCGTAACCAAATTCCGAGTTTTTGGATTGTCTGTCGTGCAACATGAGGTCTTGCATTATCATGTCTATTGAATAGTGAGGACTGCAAGCGGCTCACTTTTCCATGCATAGTTTCCAGTTCGGCACAATAGGACACTGCCGTGATGGTTTCACCAGGTTGCAAAAATGAATAGTGAATAATACCCTTACTGGTCCACCATACAGTCACCATAATCTTTCGCGGGTCAAGTGATGCTCGTGCATGCTGTCTTGGTGCCTCGATCTAACCATTGTCCTGACCGTCTCCGATTATCATAAATTATCCACTTTTCGTCACACGTTATCACTCGATGAAGAAACGGTTCAACTTTCTGTCGATTAGCCAAAGAGGTAGCCACCTCTAATCGACGGAGCTTATTGGCTTCCTTTAATTGGTGCGGCACCCATCGATCGAGTTTCTTCACTTTGCCAATCGAAGAAAGGTGACGACTAATGGTGGCAATGGACACTTGAAATATTTCTGCAAGGCTACGCACTGTTGTCGACGGATTACTTTCAACTTCTACACGCAGCTCGTCGTCATTAACGGTGTTACGCGCATATCCGCGAGGCTCATTTTCCAAATCAAAATTTCCCTCGCTGAATTTTTTAAACCATCGCCGTAATGTGCGTTCATTACACGTGGTTTCACCGAACGTCTGATTAATTTCTCGCGTTGCTGCAGCTGCATTTAATCCCTTTTTAAATTGAAAGAGGTAAATTGCCCGAATATCTCTTGCCGACAGCATTTCCATAGGCGAGACAAGGACAGATGTATTAATCTTTCCAAGAAATGGAACAGGTACACACTTCGACATAAATACCCTTTTCTACAAATACAATAATAATTTTCACCAAAAACATACACGTCTTTACACAGGTGCGATTCAGTTCAGACTGAAGGAGAAAACGGACATTACATTTGTAACAACCTGATAGTTTGTCAATTACATTTCATATATATTTGGTTTCCATAATTTGGATTAACAAACATTTCAAAATGTTTACTATTTAATTTTATATTGACAATAAATTCGCAAAAGTATAAAGTGGGTTACAATTTCGAAATATTTGTTATGTATAGATGAGAATTATTACTTACATATATTTTTGTTATAACTTGTGGGTACTACATAGGATTGTTGTGGGTATATCTTTGAATCGGCTAGCGCAGTTCAATAATGCTCATAAAGCAATCATAATAATAAATTTGCAGGGATTTTTTAAATGAAACGCTTTAAAATACTAGCATACAATTATTATTAGGCAGTTGATAAATATTGATACAAATCTTTCGATACAAAAACAGAGTGTTAAACCCGTAATAGGGCATTTTTTTATCTGTGTGGGTAAACCCAAAAACATAGTCTACTATATATCCACATATGTTACATGTAAATTATTTATAGTCTAAAAACACATTTTCACAATTCGTGGGTCTTAGTAAATGCAAAGGGAGGTAAAACAGTAAATGTACTTTTTCTTATTTTAGCTTTTTTTCTTGTTTTGATATAGTCATATATATATATACAACACCAAGACCCACAAGCCGTTAAGCAAGTAAAAGCTTAAAACTATACCAGGATTGAGAGGGAGGGAGGTGTATTTACCTATGTGGTCAAATCACCTTTCTTTAAATTAATTTTAACCGATATTTAATTAATATTTCTTGACAGGTCAATTCCTAATGTTTATAAGTAATTTAGTATTTTCGTTCATTAAAAAAATTGCACCATACTATCATATATATTTATATTGTATATAACAACATACATTCTTGAAAAATATAAAACAATGCCTTTTTTATTTATTTGCTTTTTCTTCTTTAATTACTAAACAAAATATATTACGTCTTAAAATCTCGTCTAATTGAAAAATGAATTGTGTCGTATGTAGAGCGGGCGTTTTTTTAAAAAATAGGCCTTCGTAAATACCCGGACTAGAAACCGCACCTACACAACAAATCACATTTCCGACTTATCACTATTTTTTTTCAAGATTGACCTTATGTCAGACAGAATTTATTATTAATGATGCAACCAAAAATTTAAATATTTTACAAAGTATTGGACAAAAGTTCAGAAATAATTTTTTTTGATTTTGGATCTAGGTTTTATGGTCAGTAATTTTTCGTTTAATTTAAAATTTTCCTGTTATAACAAACGACGACCACTTATCTTTATATGTTGAACATCCCTCTTAATTTCATCACAGACTTGCAAAATATTATTAAATACTTATATCCACAATAAAATCATCAAAAATATGTAGTATATATTTAAAATCATCCATATTATGGTGTTAAAAATAAATTCCATGTATTTTATTAATAACGAGAAAGTTTTACCAAGGCTATCTGACTAAGAATGAATCCTATAATTATATAAAAAAATATTTGCATGCACATCTACGCGTTCGTTGTATATGCGATAAGGTATGCTCAATATAGTGTTATCAACTTAAAATGTTTTATTTCTACATGTAATTTTCAAATTTAACACTTTTGAATATCGATATATCTTAAATTTTAAATTCAAAATTATAGAAGTCGATCCCAACATACCAAAAAAAGAAATTTAAGAGACTCTAGAAAAATTATGGTTAATAATATAAATTTAACAGTATTAAATGGGCTACATTAGTTTTTTGTATTTGCTCTAACCCAGCAATGCAGACGATCCCCAGAAAATATTTATTTTATTTACTCCTCGTTACTTAAGCCTGTATTTCATAATTTAAAAAAAATCATTTCAAAATACATTGTGAAAGATAAAGTAGACCATGAAATCTCAGTTCCGATAGAATAACCTTTTTTAATTTATTTTGAAACTTTTGACCAGCATGTATGTATGAGGTATAAGTGTATGCTTATACATAGACATTTACATCAGAAAAACCAAAGTATATATGTATTTTGATTTACTTTCCCCTGCACAAAACTGTTTTAGTTTCGCGAAATATATATTTTTTATTTCAAAAATTCGAAGTCTAACGTTAATAAAAATGTCTTAAACTCATCTTTCTCAATATTTTTATTAGAATTTAAGATAATTTTAATTATCTACAGAGCCGGATTGATCGTCTTCTATGTAATTAGAAAATTTGTACATAAAGTAGTAAATAAAAATTTCGCGTCCAAACCCCTTTTTCTCTAAAAAAAAATATCAAATTTTAAAGGTGTCAAGTCTAGGCATTTTTACAAAACTGGCCTTAACTTAAACAATAGTACAATTAGGAAAACTTAGTTGGTTAATGTTAATCATGATATGTACATTTCAAAACTAGTTGTTATCTTCAGTGAATAGTACATGCATGCCCTAACGAGAAGTTACAATAAACGTTTCTTGGCACGAAATGAACTCACAGCTATAGTAAGATTAAGGATGACTTCATTAAAGAATGTTTGCTGGTGATTAAATTAGTAAAATGTGTATTATCTACTGAAAATGACAATCTAGTTGTTGATATATATAAAATAGGATATATATATTTGAATTAATACATGTCTAACAGGTTGATAATTTTAATACTTAAAAGTTTTGGTCCACATTTGCGCTAACATCTACTAAAATGTGAAAAGAGAGCTTTATATAATTAAAGAAATATGTACATTGTCAAATATTCCTTGGAAATTACCCAATATATAAATCATTACGAATTATTTTTTAAATACTAAAAATTGCTATATCAAATTCTTGTTTGGAATAAAAAGGAAATGTAAATGGGTTAAGAGAAAAATTTTATACAAATTTTAAATTATCACTACATAATATACTATACCATATGATAATAATTGTTTCTAATGAAATGTCCCTGTATATGCACATATATCCATGCATTTTATTAAAATTTTTGATTGAATCAAATGCGTTTTGAGTAAATAAATATTAAATAAACGATACTTTCATTTCAATTATGGCGTTCATTACAAAGTTTTTTTTGGAGATTTTAATATGTTAATAAAATGTGAGATTCAATGTATATAAGTATTTTTTGGGGAGAACGTAAATAAGTAATTTTTGTACATAATCAATGGAACGTTATTAAATAACTTTTAAAATTTTTGTTTTTCATTCTCTTATATTTATATATATAATATATATACGTAGTGGACTCGGTGATTTTCTATTATTATTTTTGATAAAATCACAATGTCGTTGATACTTTGGGAGGGCAACATATTTATGAACGGATCTGACATATACTATATATTTATGTATGCTAAAAAGGAGACACTGACAACTTAAATCATGAAAATTTACATTGAAACCTCATGTTGTGTTTGTGTATTTTTTTTAAAAATTCGTTTTAATAAAAAGCCCATACATACAAGACTGATTCACACATGTCAAATATGAAACATACAAATTGCAATTAATCTCTGTATAAAGACTACTGTGAAATTCACGTATGAAAAAATACAAATCGATCACTTGGGTCATTGAAACTTCTTCCCTAAAATCACTACTTTTTTTCTTTTAAATATATCTAAATCGAAAAATCCATAAAATACACTTAATAATATGTATCACAAAAAATAATATCATTACATTCAAATGATAGTCACTTTAGAGAAGCGTCTCAAAACGATTTTTTTGCAATACAAATACAAAATCAAGGCCTCCCCGTTTTTTTTTTATTTTATTTAATATAATAATAGATGGAATGCCGATAATGAGGCTACGGTAGCTAATTGTGCGTTGGAACATCCGTCAGAGCAACTCAAACCATCACAAAGGCTTCCTTGCCGCAAAACAGGAAAGGATATTGATCAATCATTGTCTGCACTATGTCTTCTAAATATGGCCTCATCTGTTCAAATCTTCCCATATCACTAAATTCTATTGGTAGTAATGTCGGCCACCAACATATTGCAAGATTTTTACTATCCATACTATTTAATTTTGAATTTTCAGCTACCCTGTAATATACAAAAAAAAACTGAGAAATGTTAATATTTAATATTACACTAATACAGCATCCGGCAGAGAGATGTTACGTTAACGTGATGCGTATAACACTGCTGGTTGGAGAACTAGAGCCTGTGCAATAATTGATATACACTTAGATTCCATTTTATTAATCATTAAGCAGTGGACAATTAAACAACAGTTTTGTTTGTAATACTACTATAATATTATAACTGATCGATTGGTAGTGCAGATACAGCGAAAATTCCGAATTCACTGCGATGTTGGTCGACGTGGTGCCATTCTATCTCACCCAACAATACCGAAATGGAATACTCTGGGGAGGTACGGGGATCGTAAGAACACCAGAAAACATTGAAAGAGTTGGGCAGACTACGGAGGTCAGTCTTCGCCATTCAGTGAATTATAGGTCAGTTCGCTAAATTTTGCACTTGGACCTTGGCGATTTAGGTTCACAGAAACGATGCTGGAAACATTAGAAAGCGATGGTGTTCTGATAGCAAGTGTCGAGGCTCGTTTGCTGATACTGGGCGGAGATAATCCATGGGAATTCCATCAAAATGTAAAAATACAGTGAGAGAGCAATAACCTGATTTGGTACAATTGGATTGTACTTTTTCCGTGAAAACGGACGCACTGTGACGGTCAACTTATAACGTTACTTAAAGATGCTGACACTTTTTGATTCCTGCATTGAGACAACATCGGATTGCCCTTGATAGGGTTTTGTTTGAATAGGATCATACCGCAAGGGAATGTTTGATTTTTTAAAGGGAACATCTTTCTGGGGGCCTCATTTCATTGTGCGGGGATATGTAGTACTTTCCATTCCCTCCCCGATCACCGGATCTTGCAAATGCGAGCAATTCCATGCCCTATACTTGAAAGGGCTAACGGAAAATTTTTCAACCCGCCTCAGAAAGTGCCTGAATAGAAATAGTCGTCATGTGGATAACGTCATTTTTCACAACTAAATTACATTTTTTTGCCCGCTTTGTGTTTTTTAAAGGGTATTATGCATGTAACCTTTAAAAAAAAATTTGTTCAAAAACATTAGTTTTGAAAAAACGTAACACTTTCTCATCGGTCCCTGTAGAAGTAGTAATTTAATAATTTTATTGTACAGTTAAGTCAGTAAACACAAGAAATAAAGTTCTGGTACAAGAAGAATTGATAATCTACGAAATAGATTGCGAAATTAGCAATCGAAATTGTATTTATAGAATGAAAACATTCAAAATAAATACCGAAAAGAATTTAGTTTACAAAAATTTTCTATTATAGAGTCCTGCGAAAAATGAAAAAAAAACATTTAACATTGAAAAGCATTCTAGTTCCTTCAGTAAAACTTAAAAATAATTTAAATTTAACAAGTTTTTTTTTTCTGCTGGAATCCATTTATAAATTGATGTCTTAAATGCTTGTACTTCTTTCTAGAACATTCAGTATGCGCTCATGGTAGGAATATACTTACTTAACAAAATGTTGAAAAATAAATTTTAACACTTGAAAATTAATGGGTGGAAGTTTATCTAACATGCTTCTAAGAGCTAATAGACGGCAACTTCTATCCGTTTTAACCTCGATATTTCCAGTTTGGGTAGCCATCGGTTTAAGACGTGTACCTAAAAACAGGCTTATTAATAAATTCTTATTCATATTAAAAATAACCATTTTACCGGCGATATCTTCTAATTCTAACATTACGTCCTCTTCGAATAGTGAGGGTAATCTCTTAGAAACGAAATCTTTCAAAGCTGTTGCAACTGCGTTGACTGGTATATCGAGATCGTGGATTTCAACATTTGGATCTAAATTTAAAAAGGGGAAAAACCGAATTATAGATCTACAGAAAAATATTTTTAAACTAGGGTAAATAAACTACTTGTAACAAGTGTATGACTGTCATTTAATTTTTCAAACACACAACTGTTACCACATGGTGTATAATTTAGAATGAGATATAAATAGAGAGAGAAACGGCTTGCCTTCGTCAAATTTTTGAAATAACAGATCTACATGCGCTCTATTACCGGGAACTCTGTAAATGCCTTCGGAGTCCAAACCTTCATTTTCTATAAAACGTACACATTTCCAGAAATAGAGGAACATAATTTTTATCAGACTGAAAAAGAAAAACAGTATTCAAAAACAAGTCTAGAATGTAAGCATATATTTTCCTACTAGTTCGGAAAATTAGCAATATTTTTCGAATATTTTTACAAATTCATTCCTTAAGATAGGTAATACTGTACATATATATATTTATTATATAAATTAATGGTTCCTACATCTACCTGAATAAAATCCGCAATTTTCCGATGGAGCACCACCAGATGATGTTTTCTGTTTCAATTTCTGTTGTTTCTTTTTATCTCTATCCTTTTCCTTGTCGGCATTCTTACGCAGTTTTTCTTCTTTTAATTTCCTCTTTTCTAATTTAGTGTCGTCTTTGAATTTTTGCTTTTCTCTCTTTCGCAGTAATTTTTCGCGATCTGTATCTTTCAACTTAGGTAAGACACCAAACTAAAAGTTTTACAAACGATTAATTTAAAGTATTCTTTTTCCAATTCAGTAACGTACCATTGGCGAATTATTATCACGCGGTGACGAAACATCCAAACTAGATTCGTCATCGTGCATTATACCGTAAGAAGAATTGAGCTTACCAGAGAAGATATCGGGCGAATTAAGTTGAATATTTAAATTGAGGGTGTTATGAAGATCAGGGGGTAATGTTACTACTGCAGGTATAGGTAAACGTTTTTTTAAACTGAACGATCGTTTTTGTGAGAACCTATGTCGATCGGCGGTCACAAATTGTTCGTCACTAGCTTCGGATGATTCTGAATTCGATTCGCTCGGGACTGGAAATACAAAAATTTCAAGACCATTGTTCAAAAAATACTAATTTTGAAAATACCATTCACTTTATCTGTATCTAATTCCGGATTTGTTGAATGTACTGTTGGAGGTAATGTAAAGCTACCTAACTGTGGAACACGGGGAGGTTGTACAGGAATCGGTGTTGTTCTTTTCTTTCTTGGTCTCTTATGTGTTGCCGCTTTACGATTCACTTTTGAATATATTTCACTAGCGCGCTGCCTTCTATCTGAACTTACTCCATTCACTATCAGTGTCCGAATAAGCTCAAAAAAAATTTAAATGGGATGCAAACTATGCACTATCAAACTGTTAGGAACGTGTGCTACTTGCAATACATTTTTGGCTACACATTTTCTATTTTTATGTTAAAAATTATCCCAGAATTTAATCGAATTCTATAACATATATATGTTAAAGCGATATGATACTAGCATCCCTTTGGTAATTTTCAGGAATGATTGAAAATATATTAAACAAAATGTCAATAAATTGTTAATATTCTACAACATTAATTATCTTCCAAGATGCAGACATTACATCGAGCAAAAGCAAACTACCAAATTGAAATGTTTTTTATTTTAAAGTATTGGAAATGGTTGATTTAAAAGAAACTGCTTGCATTTTCCCTAATTTTGTCGTTTTCTATGTTGCAAAAGCTACTAATCTACGTTCAAACCAAATTCAGGAGCATCTTTTTGTTCATAAGGGATTTTAATATTCACTGTAACAGCGAGCCACACAAATTATGCAGGATTAAAAACTTGTTAAAAGCACTGAAAAAACACAAATACTAGATTTTCGTAGAATGTTACTAAATGTAAACCCAAGTTATTACAGGTATTTGCGAAATACATATTTTAAATAATTTCAACTTATACAACCTAGTTACATTACAAAATGCAAAATCATAAACTACAAATTTATACATTTATTCAATAATTACTAAATTCTTTTCCGTGCGAAATAAAAAATTAAGAACTTACATGGTTGCCCTTTCTCCCTTCGTTGACGCAATTTTGATTTTCCACTAACAGCATCTTGTACTAAGGCATATGTATATTCGTCTTGCCCATACTTGTGTAAGGTATCTTTGACTTGAGCATATTCTGTTCCTAAATCTACAACTTCCGGAGTAGCCAATGGAGCATTTCCAAAATTAGTGTTACGACTATCCTTACCACTGACATTCATTCGCGCTATAGCTTCCGTCACCAAAGAGTAATTTTTCATATTTAATTTTCCCGGTTGCTTTAACACAAAACACTAATCAAAATGTGAATTTTACATTTTAAATAGAAATTAACATGTGCGTACACATATATGCGAACGTGGTTTTAATACGTCAAAAATTTTCAAAGCCAAAACGCACACTGTACGAGTGTGCGTTTTGGCTTTCGATGGTACGGATCGTGTACATAATTTGCTTCGTGTGAGCTTTTGCCGTGGTTTCCAGGTGCGATACTGTTTAATTATCTGCTAATGATGACAACTTAGTTGTCGAAATACGTATACAGTATACGAACATTAATATGGAAAGGGGTTATATATCAATTTTCAGTGATTAAGTTAATCACAGGCTCCATCAAATTTACTTTTGTAAAAGTTTATTATTATGTAACTACACATTAACCAAGTTAATTGTTTCTCCTGTTTTCTTCACCAACAGTGACAGATAGAAGACAGGTGCGCTTATGAACAAAACAAATATAATTAATTATCTCTGACATTTTTGATTTGTAGTCTTTAGAATGAAACATATCAAGATCTAACAATAAAAATTTTAAAATAAATATATATATAAGTTTAGTTGATTTATAGAAATCCAAACAGACTTAAACCTTATTAACTTTATATAAAAGAAGTATGAGGAAAAAACGGGGAATTTCGTAATTCTTACTTCTAATGAGGAAAAAAGCAAGGAATTTCGTAATTCTTGCTCCATCTACTGGAGAATTACTTTACCATTAAAACGTTCAAATATCTGCCCTAACAGGTAGAAGAGTCCAGAGAAAACTCTGCTTAAAAAATGATTGAGATACAAAAAGCGAGAAGTATCAAATGAATATTTTTTTAATAGTTAATTTTCACAAAAAATATCATATCAAACATACTTACAAATTAGGTGTACTTTCTGGGCCAACTTTTAATGTACTTTCTCAATATTCATGTAAAGAGTTTCAAATTGCGCGGCTTTTTTGAAGAATAAATAAAATATAGATGGCGTACTGAATTTGTCTGGGTATGTGGGCATTTAAAAAGTGTGATGTATGACATTTATAAAAATGGCTTCGTACACGGTACAACAACGCGTTCAAATTGTTGAATTATTTGATGGAAATCAGCGTTCTGTGAAAAGAGTTTTTAGACAATTACGTGAATTTTATGGTTTACATAATTATCCAATTGAATGCTCTATTGGTCAAATTATTAAAAAATTCCAAGAGACCGGTTCCGTGCAAGATCAAAAAAGTGAAAAATACAGTCGTAGTGGTCGTTCACAAGAAAATATTGGTTTGGTTCTTGAAAGTGTTGCTGAAGATCCTGAAATGTCCATTAGATGACGTTCACAACAACTTGGACTGAGTGGATCAACAACATGGCGTATTTCACACAAGTATTTAGCTCTGAAGGCATATAAGGTTCAAATAACACAGGAACTAAAGCCATTAGATCATTTAAAACGATCATCAATGAACAACCAGATGATTTTTCTCAAAAAATAATGTTTTTCGATCAGGCACATTTTGAACTTGGTGGCTATGTTAATAAACAAAATTGCCGTATCTGGGGTGAGGAAAATACACGAATTATCCATGAGAAACCTATGCATCCTAAACGAGTTACTGTTTGGTGTGCATTATGGTCAGGTGGTGTAATTGAACCTTACTTCTTTGAAAATGCTGCTGGTGAAGCTGTAACTGTCAATGGTGATCGATATCGTCGGATGATATCCGAATTTTTGTGGCCTGAATTAATGAATATTGATCTAGAGGATATGTGGTTTCAACAGGATGGCGCTACACCCCACTTTGCACACGAATCAATTGTAGTATTGAGAGAAAAATTTCCTGGACGTGTAATCTCAAGAAACGATGATGTTAATTGGCCACCAAGATCATGTGATTTGACACCGTTAGACTATTTTCTTTGGGGTTATGTGAAAAGTCAGGTTTATAAAAACAATCCACAATCAATCCCTGCTTTGAAAGATGAAATTATTCGTGTCATTGGTGAGATAGAGCCTCAATTATGTCAAAATGTCATTGAAAATTTTAACAAAAGAGTGGACGTCTTTGGAGCTGTAAGAGGAGGCTATTTGGCAGATATTATTTTTCGCATATGAATGTCATAGCTGATACTTCAATTACCAATAAAAAGTGTTTGAAAGTGAATGCAAATTATGTTTTATTTATTCTTTTAAAAAAACGCGAAATTTGAAACACCCTTTACTTGTGACAGCGCAATCTTTATGTCATACGTATCCGCAAACAAAATTTAGGCAAGGGGCAATCGAAGTAGTGAGATGTTTAATTCATTTCACCGTTAACTATTTGGACGAAAAGTGTAAGTACTGGAAAATATTTTGCAATTCGTGCGGCGGGAAAAAATGCAAATTAAATGTTGCTTTAAGCATTACATTGTACATATAGCTAAAGTATTACATTCCATAAAAATAACAGAAGTGAGAGGCTATTCCTATATGGAATGCGATAAAAAAAATCGGATTAATAAACCTGAAAACAAAAATGAAAACTCCAAATAGTTGAATTAATCTACTGAATCCATCTAGAAAAAATCTATCAGCCTTTGAAGTTACGGACATATTCCTAGTCGACAAATATCTAAAGAAGTGTTCATTTCCTGCCCAACCAATTACAGAAATCGAATCCATCGTGGCATATTCTAGGCTAGTAAACAACAAATCAGCATAAAATAGCGCTTAGGATGAAAATCCTATTACACCGTAAGCTAAAAATTGTGTGAAAAGAATATTAAGAAAAGGTGAATTTGTGAAAGTGATTAACATTTTACTAGATTCAACTTAAAAAAACAACTAAGTGATGAAGATAAAAATACGATAATCTCAAAACACAGTAAATGTGACATTTTTGTTCTTCCCCATACCTTAAATATAGTTTGGAACATCGAATCTGCATTCCAACAACTAAGTTACTATTCTCAGTAACAAATATAAGTGTATTAATTGCTTCAAATGATTCATAGATATGTTCACCAAAAATTTTAGTGAGCATTTAGTTTTTAAAAACTTACTTTCAATGTTTGTGATACTCCTTTCGGTCTTGTTTTAGGAGCCGAGATATGCCGTCGACCAGTTGTGAATGCGTGCTGTCCATAGTTAGCTGTCCATCCGCTTGTTATTTGGATCAATGGTTCTACATCACCGTCTATAAAGAGTCAAATTGAATATCCATCGAAAAATATTAGCAAACTAATTAATATATATCATATTGTTAGTAAAATTTAAGTGACATATCACCTGAGTCATGTGTAGCTAACGATTCTCGTGACCCACTAATGTCAGCTATATTAAATATTGTTAGGTGTTAATGAAAAATCTTCCTAATATTACAGCCAGCAGAACTTACATGTTATTTCGTCTAGGCTAGTTTGAGATGCTGAAAGGAGAGTACCACGTTTCTGTCTAGTATTTAACAGGTGATCTGGTGGTGCGGGTTCTGGCGGTGTTGTGGGAGGTGGGTAAACGTGAAAACCTAAAACTGGTGCCATTTTTAAAAGTGCATTTCAATTTTTAACAACGAATTTACCTTGTAGTACGTGCCTTTTCTTAGATATAACTTCCCCATTTTCGCTGCCATACATGTAAATTTGAGAATATTTATCACTATGATCGCTTGAACTTAGTCGATCATCTGGGCCAGTCAGATGTTCATAATTTTCACTACCACTCCTATATTTACAGTTCAGTTTCAATATATGTTCATTATATAAATATTCACTTTATTACATTGACTGTGTTAAAACTATTTATATAATGAACTGAACGCATTTTTTCTCTTTTACATTCACACATTTATTAAAATATGCTGAACTTACCCATCCAATTTTAAGTGATAACTTTCATGTCTAGGTGGTGGCAACGGATGTCCTCTTTGTGATCTTGGATGTTCTAACGTACCTTCACCGCTGTCGTCCAAGCCTGCTGGTTCTTCCATGTGAAAGGCTTGTTCTATTTCGGGCTTCTTTTCCCAGACTTCTTTGAAAAACGGCGTAAAGAAGGCGGCTGGAAATGTTATCTTTGATTTTAGTGAATTTAGCTGAGGAAATGGCTTACTTTTTTGTTGGCTCGATGCTGATGACGTCATAAAATGAGCATGTAATCTGTCAGCGGTGGCGTTTCCCTCGGTTATTAAAGCATGGCATAAATCGTTATTAAAAAAGGCGTTAGCTGCTCCAGAATCTGTTACGGCTAAAACTTGTATGGGAAGGTTTGGAATGTTCATTGAAAAAGCACTAGAAAACAAAATGTTTTATTTTAAAATTATTTTATAAACAAATCGGTTAAAATACTCCATGTAAATCTTTGTATCGTATACACCTTGGCAAATTTAACTGTACCGGTGAAAGCAGTATACGCAGTTGAGTGCGAGGGTGGCGAAAAAAATCATTTGAAACTATGGTTTTTTAGACTACCTTTCCAGTACAGTCCCAAGTAAAAGTTATTAATGGTAACATGAAAGTGGATATGCATCTTAAAAAAGATGCGTGATCTGTTTGATTCTGATTTGTATTAATTTCTTTATATTTCAAATTTTGTGCATTTATTGCATACGTCATCCAAACATATGCCAGGATATGAACATAAGTAAAATTGTACTACACGTTGTACTCTTGCTTACATGTAATCATGTGCCCGTTTTCTATATTCATTCTCTGTACTTCTTAATGGTGCATCTTCGCGGGAACATTTAAATTTGTCAAACTGTAGTTAAGTAAAATTCCAATGTTTCAAAATATTAAATTATTTTTAATTTACATTTAAGGACATAAAATCCATTTCCTTTTTACAAAACTTTATGTAACAGCACCAGATCCTTAATAAATATTTACTAGTGAATCAGTTGTGACATTAAAAAAAATTACTTAATGATTTTGAAATTATTAATATGATTTAGACAGGATCAAATAATCTATTTAACTCAAGCTTTCTCGTTTCTATAAAATTTAATTTTAGCTCTGTTTAGACAAGCGATCACTGAAAGTTGGCAAACATTCTATATGCTCGAACATTGTGCTCAGTACATTACAAATCAATTGTAACAATAACAGCAGTAATCCACGGATAATGTTACCCCAACAGCTCAACGCCAATAGCGGAAGCATTGGCAGGCATGAACTGTTATTACGCTAGCGCTCATAGTGCAACTTAAGATCTTTTGACTATCAGTATTTGCCTTAAACGGAAGGGAAACCGCGAAAAAAACTTCCTGGACAGAGGCTATAGGATTCGATCTGAGACCTCAGTGACCTGAACTATTAGTTGGTTATGTAATAAACGTTTGGCAACAATCAATAAAATGTTATATAATAAAGCTTTTATTTTCGAGTAATAATTTGTGTTTCCTAATTATATAACTTTCTAAGTTATGGTAGTAATACACTATCGCTCATAAGTATTTGGTCACTCGCATTTAATCCGCAAATTGTAACAAAAATCAAAATTGAAATACTAATATCTTTTTGTTATTTATATACATGAAAAATATATACTTTTACATCTAAAATAAATTGTTGTATAATATATTATCAAAGTTTTAAACTCGTCCAGATGCCCACCTTTAATTTTAATCACTGCAGCACACAATCGAGGCATTCTTTCGATTAATTTTCGTAATGTCTCAGGTTTTATTTTACTCAATGCCTCTTGCAGGTTCTTCCACATATTAACAGCAGAAGTGGGAGCCGATTTTCTCACCTCTGGGTCAAATTCTTCCCACAGCAACTCGATGGGATTTAAATTGGAACTCTGGGGAGGCCACGTTATAACTTTTATGGTTCCCTCGTTCCCCAATTTCTGTAAATATTCCCGGCATAGTTTGGAAGTGTGTTTCGGGTCATTTATCTTGTTAGAAGATAAAATTCTGACCCGAAATTTTAATTCCAGAGAGGATTGCGTTTACCTCTAATATGCGCTGATACTGTTCTTTTTTTCAGTATACCTTCGATTTTTGCGAGATCGCCCACATTTGATCCAGAAAAGCAACCCCATATCATGACTGAATCTCTACCGTGCTTAACAGTAGGGGCTATGCATTCATACCGGGCACGCTCACCCACAGACCTCATCGCGAATACACGTCTTCGTGAACCGAAAATCTCGAATTTGGATTCATCGGTCCACAATACCTTATTCCAGTCTTCTATGGTCCAATTTTGGTGATCGCGTGCCCACTTTAAACGTTTTTGCTTGCGTAGTAGCGGTTTCCGCATTGCATTTCGTAAATGAAGACCGGCTTCTTTTAATCGCCGTTTAACTGTGGAAACACTTATGGGTTTTCGACGAACAGCATTCATTTCTGCAGTGATTTCTGGGGCTGTTCTTCGTCTATTTCTCTTGCTTGTTACCACCATTGCCCTTGGTCTGCATTTTCGAGTTCTGCTCAACACACTTTCACATTCACAGTGTTTTTTAATGATATAAGCCACGGTGGACTGATTTAATTTAAGTTTTGTGGCAATTTCACGGTTACTTTTGCCAGTTTTACAGTATGCCATTATAAACGATCGTCTTTCAACACTCAATTCTTTCCGTTTGGGCTTTTCTAACTGATTGAACTTCTTCGAAACACACGATGTTATCACAATGAGCACCCCACAGAAACTAACTGCAATTTTGCCAAAATAGTCAAGTATAAATTCTTAATAGTTTACAATAACACCCTACCTTAAAATAAAATCGTAACAATAGAAAATTTCCATGAATTGCGAGATCTAATCTCTTAAATGCAATTATTCTACCTGGAGTTTTATTAGGGTATTATCATTCATTGTGAATAATGGGGTAATCGCATAATTATTTCTGAATAAAATTTTATAGATTTTATTGTTTTCTATGACACTATTTCTCACTACAGAAATAAATTGTATAATTACAACTTTTCAATAGAAACTGTAATGAAACAAGGGTGACCAAATACTTATGAGCGATAGTGTATATGCAATAATTTACTTGTAAGATTATATTTAAAAAAAAACTTACTTTAATGTAGCTAAAGATGCTTTCCTTTTGGTGGAGTATACTAAAATAAAACCGTGTACTAATTCGTCTCGGAATGCATTCGCTCCGTGGAATGAAGAAATTATAACCTCAACTTTTCGTTTTGAATCGCCAAGAAACGTCTCTAAGATTATACTGCGATCGGCCGATAAAAAACAACATTGATGTGATAACAAAGGTGCTAATACGTTCTCTACAGAATAGGGGTCCCCACAAAACATACACATAATAATTCTAAAATAGAAATATTTTTGTTTAAAGTTATTTCAATTTAAAAATAATAGCAATTATTTAATTTCCAGTATAAATAAACGTAAAAAACTACGAATTGAAAGTGAACCTAGTTTCACCCAACTTAAATTACTACATCAAACACAAATAAAATGAAACTGGTATTACGTTTGACTATTAGTAGCTACTTATACACGTAAGGCGGGAAATACAAATGACAAATTTCCACTCTAATTCACATTAATAATGTATAACATTATAAAATGTAGAAAAAAATATAGTTTTAAAATGAGTTGAAATAATGTGTTTATGAAAGAAGTTACGAAAGTAATTTTCGCAAACTGTACGTATAAAATGTCTTATACATATTCATGTAGTTTAGATGCATAAAATATTTTCAATGGGTAATATTATACCATAAACTATTAACGAGACATTACCTTATATCAGGCTCAATACATTCAATAACAGATTGATATATATTTAAAAATCCCGCCCTATGATGTATACTCTGAACTAATTGGTGTAGAGCATCGTGAACTAATTGTTCGTCACTAATTTGATCTAAACATATGTCCATAAAGGGACATTGCAAACTATCCGCTAAACTCTGTCCCTCTTCGCGCAATTTCAACACGTCCTTTTCTTCGATGTACGAATCTTGTATGAACATGAGGACAATCGGTAAACCCTGGAATGGCAACTTGTCTTCTTGCTCTAGATTCGACAGCAGAGTTTTTTCCAGGCTTTCTCTAATGTATTCAAAAGATTCGGCGTTCGAATATATACAAAAACTGCCATGCGGTACGAAATCTGCAGTTCTAAAGGAATTGTGTGGCAAACTAACGTCACCGGTAATTGTTCTATAATCTAAACTGTAAAATGTGCAATCTATTTCATATTCATCATCTTCACATTGTGCCTGAAATGTAACAATAATGAAGCGTTAACTGTCCAAAATTGACTTTCGAGGACTGACTATTTAATAATAAATTATATTTACCCTAATTTTTGCAGCAAAATCTTCTGCTAAGTTATTAATACCAAGTAGCACAAGATTTAACTGATTATTGTCTGAATTTAAAAGCCACTGCGTACTACGATTCCAAGATGATGGTCTGAAAAATAAATTATTTATTCATTAGTATGTAGAATGCTACAAATATACGATTTCAAATGTTCCTTACCTATGTGCTTTTGTAGCTAATATTCTTTCGATAAGGGCGTCCATACAATTCGGAAATGCAGGACAGTGTTCCCTAATCGGACAATGCACAAACCCTAAATGCTGGAACAGCATCAGCTTCCTATCCTGATCTAACCTATCCAACATTTTATACCTGAAAATCATATGGTAATTGTAAATTCCGTTTGGTATCGAAAGAACATAAATTGTTTACCTAAAATCATCTTGTAACACGTCTGTAATTTCTTTAATATCTTCCTGGGTAATTGTACCAGTTGGTGCGATACTTTTGAAATGATAAAATAAATCGGCGTGTTCAAGTAGCAACTCCTAGAATAAAAATTAACGTTTTAAAAATGTATTTATAATAATTGAAACTGCCTGTTAATTTAATGTTTGGTTCTATTTTCATATTAAAATTCATGTGAATTAATTAACCTTACCTGGTATAGTATGTATATAATTTGAAGAATTCTAAATTTACAAAGTAACATGCATTTACACTATGATTTACTTAAAAACTACCAAAAATCATTTCTAAGACATACAATTTTATTACATTTTTTTCTGGACATAAAAGAACGCATACAGTCTTTAAATTTCAATATTAATAGGTAAGATTAAGGAATCTGTTATATACAAGGTATTCAATAGGTAAAATACATACAAAAACTTAACAATTCAGTACATTTTTGAATAGATTAATACTGTTAAAATTAGGCATTTCCGCATAAAAATGTATTAATAATTAACAATCATCTTCCAGGAAAGTATTATCAAAAATATATTTACAGAATTAAACAAACATATTTTCAAAATGAAATAAATTTTTGTAGATCTTAGCTAAAAAATATAATTAGGAAATCCAACTGCAATATCTTAAAAGAATGTGAAGAAATTTTATTATTTCTAACATCAAAAATATATTCATAATTTCAAACAGAAAAGCTACTAATTACCCGCGTTAAGTACGAAAAAGTGAGAAAATCTTAATGTTATATTATGTTCTGTTTTTTAAACTCGCTGAATCTAGAACATAGTGTATATTCTTTAAAAACAGTTAGTATAGATAAAAACTTATTTAATTTTGTAATTAAAATAAATGTATGTAAATATGTACTTTGAGTTAATTTTTAAAAGGCATTAATACTGTAGTGAAGTGCTTAATTATTTTGCAAAATATTTACATGAAAAAAAAAACGCACATAAAACTTTTTTACGGAGGGTATTAGGGTTTTGGTAAATCTAATTAATAAAATAGACTATAAAATGATATAATTATTAACTTATTACTCATAATATAATTCACTTAATTACATGAAGCATGTGTAACATATTGGTTACCGAATCTTAATCAGTTAATACAATAACACGTACCTGACAACATGAAAACGTGACAGACAAATGCAAGCAACAAATATGCCAAACAATTAGAAGTAATGGGAAGTGTAATGTGTATCTTTTAAAAATAAATGGTAACAGATATATATATATATATATATATATATATATATATATATATATATATATAATAATGACTTTTTCTTCAAATAATACATTCCGAACAATTAAATTTCTGTATGCATTTTAGACTAACCCTGTATAATGATATATTTTCGTCGTTCTTCACGATTAGATTAATTCCATTTAAATTTATTCGATTGGTTTATATCCAAACAAACAAAAATTCTGTAGAATTCTGCTTGTACGTATAGAGATGTATAGTTTATTGCAAAAGCAATGTCCCCTTTGCGAATGAGCATCCGACCTTTTGCAACGAGGTGTAAATGAATGATAACTTAACGAAAATGTTTGAATGTTTCTTTACGTTCGTGAGTAGTGCATTTTAAGTTAAAAAAACATAACTTAAAGCTTAATGAAACTACATTAAAGCTAATCTAAAGTCTACACATACAGAAACATACACTAATATACTTTTAAATGTTAACTAATGATTTTTAAAAAAATCATAATTTTTGTAGATTGAAAACATTCGTCCCATATATGTATTATAGTCTAATGACATTTAAATCAGATATAAATATGTGTATACAAAAGATTTTTCAAAAAAGAAAAGGGTAGATACCTGGAAGTTATGCTTTGCATTTTCAATTAATTCCCTTTGATGTGCGTCATATATTTGCTGACAATCATGTTCAGAAAGTGCCTCAAAACATTCCCTACCCATAAACAAAACTCTGACCTCAGACAAATGTTTCCCAGGTGTAACGTAACCTGTATCTTCAAGCAGTTGCTTAAACTGCTTTTTCCATCTAAACAAAACATTACATTAATATCATACGTGTGTAGAATGCCACTGTGTTACCTTTTTGGCATCCTGTGCGTTTTTATATGGTTAAGAAAGCAGAACAAGTTAAGAAATTAGTTAAAGCGGTTAAAAACATAGTTAAGCAAAATAGACATAAAACAGATCCATAAACCCTTGCCCAAAAATTGTAACAATTGTATATTATGTATATGTAACAGAAAAAAAGAGAAACGAATTAGAAACCAACTACAATCACAAAAACTACAATACTTAAACAATATATGAACGTACTCTAAACGCTTCTGCTCCTGTTGAAGGACGTTGACGTGGTTTTTGTAAACAGTTTCCGCATCACTGGTATCTAATACGTCATAGGGAATTCTAGTATCTTCATTGTCAGACTTGAACTCAAACTCTGTCCACGGCATATCATCAGGACATTCATAAAAATACTGTGAAAAATCTGGGTGTGTTTTCAGGTACTGTTGAATTGATGGCCAATCACTGAAGATAAGTATATAGAAAAAAAAAACACTATTAGAAAACAAAAAGGATATAAATAGTATTTATATAGTTAAGGTTTAGAATCTACTGAGACATCGCAATGCAAAAATCCATCTCTGTTCCATATGCTTGCAAAAAATTTGTATTATTTTTTTCATTTTCGTGATTATCTAATTTGGATAAACGCGACGTTTCATTTTTTATTGTATTTCTAATTAATGCGATATACTCGCGATGACACATTTTCTCTAAGTCATTGTTATTGATGAAATGCATAATAAAAAAAATGAGAAAGATTCAATTTTTGCAATTAGTTGCAATTAGCATTAATTTTATAAACAATAAAGAAACGTGAAATAAAAAAAGCTATCTTTATTAATAAAATGAATATCCATGAAGAAAAAGATATTCATTTCTACTAAATATAACTATTTCGATGACTTCATATTTCTAGAATGAGTTCTAAACAGGCTTGATACAAACTTAATTATTTATTTTTCAACAATTTTTTTTCTAATATACTAATAATTAATTATTTTCGCTTATTTATAATTAATACTATTTGCGAAAAAATTTAAAGCTTTCAAATATATTGCAAGAGAAAATCTATTTGAGAACAAATATTATCTACTATAACCAAAATTTGGTGATTCTTTGCTTTGCAAATCTACATATACTAAAATCAATTTTAAATAGAACAAAATAAAGAAAGAAATACCTGTCAGAAAACGTATTAATATCAGGAACTAACTCATGTAAAATATCTGGTAACATTTCCATATAGTGTGCTATGCGTTTAGCTAACTGATCATCTTTTAATTTTTTGATGTGTCGCCTAAAAAGTCGTTGAGTTCCTTCCATGCCGAAGAGTTGCACAAAGTATATCCACTCCTTGTGTGAATTAAGCTTTTTGATCGTCTGTTGCCAAAGGGCCCGATAATCCGTGACATGTAACCTAATAAGTCTTAAAAATGCTTCGCTCGCGGCATCCATGAGTTCTTTTCTGGCCTTAGAAGCTTCAGTATAAGAAACTATTTTTGAACGAACTTTACTCCTATCTATCATTTGGGCAAGCAATATAAATGCTAAATCTACATTGACATTATCGTGGGCTGAAGTTTCAACTAATGGTATAGCACCTTTGTATTCTTTTCTTTGTACTAATTTTTCAGCTTCTCGTATGTACGTCTCATTAGCATCATCGTGTTTTGTCGTAACGAAAACAACCGGTTTTTTGGTTTTAACTAAATTATTTAAAATGGCCACTACGAAATCTATTTGTTTTTCTAACGATCGACTTGGCACAACGCTTACATCAAAAACACAGATAAAACCATCAATATTTAATTTCCCATCAGGTAATACTTTTTGTTCATACTCTTTTTCTATACCTAATTGATTTTTGCAAATGTACATTAATTTTTCTGCCGATGTTATTTTTGTTGAGGCGCATCTTTTAACATAGGGTTCCATTTTTCCACCTATAAGGTATTTCCCTTTAAAATTTACTTTGGGCGTAAAAATTTAATATGTATGCATGTGTTTGTGTGTACAGGGATGACCAGAAGTATAGAATGCTGTATTAATCAAATAGTAAAAATATGAAACTATCATCTAAGCCAACATATTATATCTTTGTAAATTTGAGATTGATTTCTAAGTTTTTTTTTCTAAAATCTATTTTACAGAGCCTTAAACCAATTTTATATTCCACAGAAGTATACTGCACAAGATACTTTTTTTCAATATGAAATTCTTTTAAACAATGTTGGTGGAAAAAATTACTTGAACTTATTATTACTATTATCACATATGTCTATATAAACAAAGATATTAAGGTAATTTGATAATTAATAAAAGAACTTGAAGAACAATCTAGCTGAAAAATAGAAATAATGCTAAGTTTATATTAATTCCTAGAAAGCCATTCTTTACATATGGTTCATACTTTTGATCACCCCTGTAAATATGTCTAAACAAAACAATATGCTCAAATGCACTGACCTTTAAATGGTTGAAAAGATGCATCATCTATAAATTCTGTCTGTTCAATAACACTAAATTGATAATCTATTCCTTCTTCTGATGATTTTATAACTTCACCCCAATATAAAAAATGATCATTATTTACAACACGACCGCTAAAGTCCGTCTAGGCAAATTAAAAAATGTTTAAAAATCATTTAGTACTAGAAATATATATTTGAAATTTTACTTTCTTTTATATAAACTATATATTTTGTTTTTAATACATAAATAAAAACATGTTCACATATTCTTTAATTAAACTTAAATACATTCATGTTACCGACACTTTTAATTATAACATACCTGACTTAATACTGAAATATGATCAACATTATAATCATCTGCAAGAGATCTCATAAAACGATTACAAAGACAAGATTTCCCAACACCGGCATGGCCTTTATCCCTTTCCATACCAGATAGCCCGACAACAGATACATTTATGTTACGAATTGTTTCTGTTTTTCTTGCCATCTTTTTACTTATACAGTTTCTCTTCTATGTTCCATTACATTTATGAGCATGCATCTTAATACACTAAAATAGAAAGAATCCAATAATTTACTTATATTATTTGTTAATAGAAGCAATTTCAATTATTACATTATTCAATGTATTAGAAAAAGACTATTGTAAAAACTAATAGGTTATAATGGCAATTGGTATTGTTAAAAATAAAATTGAATACGCAAATAGTAAAGCACTCACAATGTAACTCTAAAAAATGAAGGTAGCAGTATTATAGAAAATTTAATTTAGTATAACTTAAAAAAAAAACGTAATTTTTACATGCATGTAATATTTCACAGTACAATGAAGCTAAAATTAACGTCATTCATTAAGTCAATGATTGTGGTAAATGGAAAAGATTATGATTAAATGGGCAAATTATGCGGAATTACACAAAAAAAAATATTTCGGGAGATACTTTAGTATCTGGTTACTTGTAAGAGGTGACAAGTGTTGTCAGTGACTATGAATAATTATTTATATTAGTGACAGTTACAAAAACGCATGCAAATAAATATTTGAGACATGCACAGGACCGTACCTTAATATTACAGTTAAACATTATAACATTCCATTCATGATCCATGCTTAAGAACCTTCTTATAACCAGAAAAAGAAAAATGCCATACTAAAATCAGACTGTCACAATCTACACCCATGGGAAATTGTCCATAATAATATGCTCATGTCAACAACTTATTAATAACGTGCGTTGTTCGAATGAATTTTTTGTTTATTTGGGCTTTATATTATTGTTATTTTGAAAATATTAGGAACATGAAAAAGAAAGCACTGTCAATTTAACATTACGTTTGACCACCCACCGCCTGAACTGTACGCCATTACTAAGTTGCCAGAGACCAAAGGAGGGGAGCTATAGAGCGCTCAATAGACAGAACAGGGATAATGGCTGACTTCCCTGGTTTCCATGTGTTCATTTTTCACATTGATGACTTTTATTCGTTTCAAATCCATAGAGCTTTCACATTTTTTAGAGTTTCAAATTAAAGTCGAATTAAATAATTCGTTGCTACAGTGAAATGAATTATATTTAAATAATGTTTTTAATTAATAATGGTTTATTAATAAGTAAGTTTCTTTTTCTACACGTAGATACTTCAGTTACATTGATTATTGTTACTTTTTAATGAACTTATTTAATATGTTTGGAAATAAATAGATTTAAGTTTATGTCCAAAACACTTCTGTGGTTAAATGACGTGAAGAGACATCTATGGATTTTTAAGATATTTTTTAGAAATAAAACAGTTGCAATAAAAATATTAAATATTTTAATTCGAGTGAAAAAAACATGTACTGTCATTATCTTAATGTGGGAATGTGCCATTTAAACTTATTAGAAAATATCGATCTAAATTGGTTAAAAAAAATCAGTAAAAGTATTCGAATTAATTATACTATTATAATTTTATTTAAGTCATTTTATGCTATATCAATTAGGAGAACTTAAAAGGAATTTAAATGTGAAAACAATAAATAGGAAATTACTTCTGTTTTATTTAATATGTTTTGATTACGTGGGCTATTTAAAATTTAAATTACTCTCCAAAACCTAAATTTAAATGGCTTTACCGACTGAGCGCGGTCTTAAGTTTTCCCTCCTTTTATTACGCCATCTTTAAATTCTTAGTCGTGGATGGTTTGTTTTGGTTGGCTTGAGCAAGCTTCTGCATGCTTGTTTAAGTTAAACCATGTCTCGTACACCAAAACGTACAAAATTGATACCATTTGATAGTGAAAGATTGCACGTAACACCACCTAATAGAATTATAAAACTTAAATCACCCGACTTAGATAAATCACCGGTTAACGGCAGCCCTAATGCACTTTCTCCTAGTGAAACACGTAGGGGTCGACCTAGGGCTGAAGTATTAAATACCTTAATACTGCAGGGATCGACATCACCTAGTTCTATAAAATGTGGTTATTGCAACAGAGTATTCCCAAGAGAGAAGTCATTACAAGCGCACTTGAGAACACATACAGGTGATCAAATTTAAATGTTTTTGTTTACAATCTAATCTCATATTTTTTTTTAATATATGTACTCGTTACTAATTAAAATTACAATTTTAGGTGAAAAACCATACGTTTGTGATTTTCCTAGATGTACAAGGAGATTTGCTCAGTCAGGACAATTAAAAACACATCAACGGTTGCACACTGGTGAAAAGCCATTCGTTTGTGCTGTACCTAATTGTGATAAACGTTTTACACACGCGAATAGACATTGTCCTGAACATCCTGATATACAATTGAAAAGATTTTCTTCTTCTACAACAGCTATTGTTGAGAAATTGAACGACGAAGAACATTCAAATGCAATACAAAAATGGCTAGAAAGTCTTAAAAGGTAAGTTAATTTTCATTTTTTTGTTGTTACAATAACTTATTTATAGGTTATTTTTTATGATCTACCTTTTGACATTAAAATCATATTTTCGCTCTTTAAATCAAGTATTTAAAACAAGTTTCAAAAATTAAAGAACTATTTCATATGGCTATTGCAAAGTACACTATTATGATTAGATACAAGGAGTGAAAAGACAAAAACTTTGTAATTTGTCAAGTTTTTTAAAACATTTCAATTATTTTGTTTGTAATACTTATTATTAATTAAATACGAAATTGAAATTTGCAAAGCACATCTATTAAAATTCAATACTATATTTATATGTTAAATTCCATTGAGAATTTATATATATATATATATATATATATATAGGCTTTACGTTGATAGAAGATGAGACAATGTGAATCATATATTCTAATAAGAGCAGTCAATCGATTGTATTGATTGCAAGTGGATATAATAAAATTAAATTATATTTGGATTGTCGGAAAGGTTATAACGTATTTTGTCTGTATTTTATATCATTTATTAATATAAAAAAGATCGGTCAATTATATTTTGCCCACTTTCTTCAATAACCTTTTGCCATTTTTCAATGAGTTTTATAATTCCTTTTACATAGAAGGGCCCATCATTATCAGCCAAAAACTTGACACACTTACAGCTCCAATCGAAAGGAGTTTTAAAAAACGAAATACGTTGAAGTTGGAAGGCGCAAGGATTGGCGAGCATGGTGGTTGTGGTAGCACAATCCACCTTTTACAATTCTGTTTTAAACGAACTGCTTTAAATTTTTGTGCAACTATTTTTGATAAATGCAGCCGTTTTTCCGATCGAATTGTAAAACTGTTTGCTTTACTTGCTTAAAATATTTATGATATAACGTCGCATGAGCTAGGTTCCTCAGCGTGTAAGAATCGGCTATAGTGGTTCAGGGGTACCGGAAAAGAATCTGTAAAACTCACGAGTACGTTTGAAGTACTTACGAAACACTGCCTTTGTATTTGCAATCAAAGCATCTATCTCTGGATAACATTGTCGAATATTTTCTGTCGCAAAATGAATACACGTAACATGCGGCAAATTGTCACACACTTTTTTAAGAGAACGACATACACAACGCATTGTGCTGGCATCATTACGAGGCGGCTTCGGTTTTAAAGTCGATCTTGTTCTTCTGAACTTTGTGACCCATAACAAAATGGTTTTACTGTCAGTAACCTTAACATGTTGACCGAGCGTTGTGGTAAGCTAACCTAAGTCGCGAGGTAAAAAAACAACATGTAAAGTAAATGGCAAACGTTGCTCTTTCCAACTGTGAAGTAAATTTTTGAATGGCTTATAAGATTGTTCTGTTATTTACGTTTAATATTGGGAGTTATTTTTATCGCACCCTGTAGAAAGCAGAAAATTTGAAACAACGCGAATGAGCGAAATTATATTTACGATGCATACCGTATGCAAAAATTGGTATTTTTGTTAAACAAACGCAAAAAAATTATGCAATGTATTATAAATATCTTCGTTTTTAAGTACTCCAAACTTTAAAGTAACACTAGTAAGAAAAAAACAGCTTTTGTGAGCTAGTAGCTATAAACAATTGGTGAAATGAATTACTTAAAAAAGATTAAAATTTGTTAAAAAATATATTTTCGTGAAAGCTTTAATATTTGTCAAACCGTTTGGAGACGTTTATTGTAGCATAAGCAAAAACCAAATTTTAACTTAAAAGTTTGTGTCCGGCTTTTAAACATTTTGCCAGTTCAGTATAAGGATATGAGTGAGTACGAGGGAAGTCAAGTGTTTATTGATGACATTATGAATAAATTTTAATTAATAACACTTGCCATTCAGTATTGCAAAATTAAATCTAAGAAACAATTATTTCTTCCAACAAAAAATAGTTGCAAGTATACCACTAGTTTATTAAGGTAACAGCCATTTATTTCACATACACCATCATTTAGTTTTGAAAATGATAGCTCCCAAATAGCAACCAATCTTTTCTATGCAATATTGAACTTCTATTAGGAATTTTAGCATGTCGACCGAATCTAAATTGTTTACGATATAAGCATTGTGGTAAGCCAGTGTAAGCCGCGAGGTACAATGCAGTATGTAAAATAACACATAATTGCCCTTTCAAACTGAAATAAATTGGAAGCTTCTAGGATTGCTTTAATATTGAGTTATTTCGCCGCACCCTGTAGTCTAATGTAGTTTAAGGTTGACATTAAAGCATTTTCTATCATTTTCCAATACATATTTAGTTTTAATGCAATTGCGCACATGAATTTTGTGTGTTTAACAGTTATATTTTTGCTTTTATAATGAAGTTTTTGGTTTTTTAATGAAAATTTTTGTAGCTATTTTTAATATCTAAATCATATGTGGACAACAACCGGCCCGCTGTAAGATTTGATCCGGTCCGCGAGACATTGTCGTATTATTTCATGTCGGATATCTATCGCTAAAAATTATGAACACTACTTTAAAATGCACTACATTTAAACGCGGCTTGCGAACGTATTTGCACATTAAAGTTTGGCCCACAACATGTCAAAGGTTGTCCATACCTGATCTAAATATTTCATTTTCAACATCAATTAAATAATATGTACTTATTTTGAATACCGTATCAACTCTCAATCCTTTATTAAATTCCAGCTTTGTCTGTATGTTCGAAATGTAATATCTAGCTCCTTTTTTGAACTCTAGTACGACATCAAATTAAAATAATTGGCGTTTTATTTTCTTTGATTGTTCTAACAAGCAGTTAACCAATCACAAATACATATTTATTTCCGGAACAAACATTTTTTGGCTATTATACAACGACAAAAATTTTTATTCAAAATTAAATTACACAAAATTTATAACATTTTTTGTGTAGATGATCAAATTACGTGAATGTTTTTGACATAAAATATCAGTTACCAAAGTCTGATTTACATTATTCTACAAAGGGTACTAGGAAAATTTTGCAATACAGCTTTGTTTATTTAATTTTTTCAAAGTAATTTCCTCTACACTCAATACACCCCTCCATCTTCCGAAACCAATCTTTAAACCAGTTCTGCCAAGTTTCACTAGGGAGTAAAGTACACTCGTTGTCCCAAGCCCGCAGAAGGTCCTCATCACTGGAAAACCGCCTTCCTTTTAGCTTCATTTTCATATGCGGGGACAGTGCAAAATCGCAAGCAGCAAGATCTGGACTGTAGGAAGGGTGCTCGAGAAGTTTCAATCCTGTCGTGGTCAAATATTCGGTGCAGGCTTTGGTGCGGTGAGCTGGAGCATTATCGTGATGGAGCAACTAGGTGTCCATTCTTGACTTTGGCCGCAGGTTCTTCATAGATCCAACGACTTTAGACAGGCACTGTTCAGTATACTACTTAGCTGTGACTGTCTTCTGTGTGTCCAAAACGACGCGTTCCACAATTCTACTCGATTTGAAAAATACAGCTATCATTTTCTTCTTTACAGATCGGGATTTTCTGACAACTACGGGTGTGTCCTCATCATCAAAGACCCAAACTTTGTTTTGAGCTTTGGTCGGCACATCGTAATAGTACGGCCAAGTCTCGTCACCTGTCACGATGTTGTTCACATAGCGAGATTGTCCCTTATTAAACTGTTTTAGCATCTCCCGACACCAAGTCACACGTCGTGTCATCTGCTCTTCAGTCAGTCGATGTGGCACCCAGAGAGAACAAAGTTTCTTCACGTGCAAATGATCATGCAGAATCGGATGAATTGCTGGTGCATTTAGGCCTGAAGTATCCTCTGTCTATTAGTAAGTCACTCGCCAAGCATTTTCCTCACAGTAGTAACATTTTCCTCCGTAACTAACGTTTGTGGCCTTCCCGGCCTCTCAGCATCCTCCACAGTTAAATTTCCCCTTTGGAATTCTCTATACCATCTGAATATCGTTGTGCGGTGTGGACAAACATCACCTAGTGTAAGAGTCATTTCTTCGAAGCACCGGAAATTATAACGCAAAACTGCCCTTATCTCATTTCGTGACCACGATGCCATCGCAAGCACTTTACACTCGCACTGCTAATGAATAACTGAGCCCATCGACATGGCGCGGCGGCTACTATGCACGTATGAGCATGTCTCAACATGCAGCAACAAGCAGCTTCCTACGATTGTTGCGTCATATTGCAAAATTTTCCTAGTACCCTTTGTATAGTAAGGCATCAAATTAAAATAATTGGCGTTTTATTGTCTTTGATTGTTCTAACAAGCAGTTAACCAATCACAAATATATATTTATTTCAGGAACAAAAATTTTTTGGCCATTATACAACGACAAAATTGGTATTCAAAATTAAATTGGACAAAATTTATAACATTTTTTGTGTAGATGATCAAATTACGTGAATGTTTTTGACACAAAATATCAGCTACCAAAGTCTGATTTACACATACACAATTATTCTATTATTTATTTACATCTAATCAAAGAAATTAACCCCAAAGAAGGTTGTTATAATAAAAATAATAGTGAAAGTTTAGCTGGTTTATTTTATATTAAATGTGGAAAATGAATACAGATTATTTTAAATTAATTTTGTTGACAAAATGTACACTAAATTTTTTTTTTCAATTTCATATATAAAACAAGTTATTAAATAATTCATTCAAATTTTAAAAAAATTTAAGCTATCCAAACGAACAATTTATTTGTGAGAGCGCATGACATGTATCTTATCTTCAATTAAATTCTAAGCTCTTAAGCTAAATGTAATTGTAATATTATAATCAATACAAATAAATGGAAGAAGCTGTAGTGAAGAACTTATTTGTGGAAGCACATGACATGTATAATTGTAGTTTTATTATTAGTTGAATTATATTTCTAAAGTTTAAAACAATTGCAATATCTTTTATTTGAAAGTAAATACATATACATCTACAATTATCATTCCCAAACAAAATTTACTAATACATATTAGTTCAATTAACACTACACAATCATAATGTAAAATAAAGGGTTTTCCAATAAGGACTTGACAACTTTTTTTCAAAATAAAATGCAGACCATTTGAGATATTTCAAAAACTTTATTATCGGGTTGAAGTACAATCAAAACATTTATGAATGGAACTCGACTTCGTTCATATGGCCGCGGTGGGCACGTTTGCAGCGGTCGATTCGCTGGAACCAATTTTCGATAACTCGGCCACACAATTCGGCCGAAACGGCTGCTATTTCGCGTTCAATGTTGGCTCTGAGCTCTTCCAACGTTGTCGGCTTGTTGGCATAGACCAATGACTTGACGTAGCCCCAAAGAAAAAAGTCTAGAGGCGTTAAATCGCACGAACGAGGCGGCCAATCGACTGGTCCATTTCTTGAGATAACACGCTCATCAAACTTACTCTTCAATAAATCGATTGTAACGTGTTCTATGTGGCTTGTGGCACCGTCCTGTTGAAACCACATGTTGTCCAAGTCCATATCTTCCAATTCGGACCAAAAATAATCGGTAATCATGGCGCGATAACGATTACCATTCACAGTAACGTGACGATCATTATCGTCGACGAAAAAATATGGCCCTATGACGCCACTGGCATGCAAACCGCACCAAACAGTTATTTTTTGTGGATGAAGTGGTGTTTCATGAAGCACATGTGGATTTTCACCCGACCAATAACGCATATTTTGCTTATTGACGAACCCATTGAGTCAAAAATGAGCTTCGTCACTGAAATTGATTTTGCGATGAAATTGATCATCTTGGCGCATCTTTTCCAGAGCCCAATCGTAGAACGTACGTCGCTTCAAATGGTCAATCGGCTTCAATTCTTGATTCAGCTTGATCTTGTATGGGTGTAAACCAAGATCCTTACGCAAAATTCGCCATAAAGTGGTCTGGGCGATGCCCAACTCTTGAGAATGCCGTGGAATTGACTGATTTGGATCATTTGCTACGGACGTTTCAACGGCAGCGATATTTTCGACACTTCGACCAACTCGTTGTCTCACTGGCACGGCAACATCACACAACGAATATGTAGATTCAAATTTTTGCACTAAACTTGTTACCGCCTGTCTACTAGGGCGAGAATTACGACCGAAAATCGGAGTTAACACTCTTAAAGTAGCGGTCCGACTCCGAATTTCTGTAATTTTTATAATTTGCAGACGTTGTTCGTTCGTGTACTTTACCATGATGAAAATGTTAAGTTTATTGAATAAATTGACAGTGACAGTTCGATGATTAGTGAAAGGGTGCGTCCACAAATTGAATTAAAAGTTGTCAAGTCCCTATTGGAAAACCCTTTATAAATAAATAAAGTCTATTGATTAGAACAATTATCGGTAGTACTAGAATCTCCTACATTTATGACAAATTCTTCTAAATTTTCTTATTCCGTCCATATCCCACATTTTTGTTTCAATTTGACAGGATCAATTGCCTTTATCCAATTTTGTTTAGTATCATTATGAATAGCAGCGCGAAGTAAATTTTAAACATCATTCAACTTAAATGTATTATTTATAGCTACTACTTTTACTTGGGCCCAAAGCTCTATAGATTGAACTCAATGATACGGAGGAAGTCTCAAAATTGTTTTATTTTTGGATTTAGCAAGCTTATGTACTTGTTGTCATATCTTGATTTATGTTTTATTAAATCCAACAATTCCACTTTTAGCATATTAGATTCAAAGTTAATATTATTTTTAATAAGCCATTCTTGAACATCACATTTCTTCGTTGATGAATTTGGTATTTTTTCTAATTTGCTAGAATGGTATGATTGTCATTATCCGTAACGATGACAGAATTAGTTTCCAAATGAGGCAAAATTTGTTCAAACAATTCTGCATTCATCTCATCTATTTTGTTTGATGGAAATATGAGTAGAGTGTTCCTTTTCCACTAAGAAGATCCACACTTTTGATGTTGTATAGCTTTCATTTATCCATGTTTTATTGATCTTGTAGAATATTATATACACTAGCAATTGATTTTACTGTAAAAATAAACATTTTTAAATAAATGTAAGCATTTAGTTTAATTCTATAACAATCTTACCAGCTGTTTCGGTAGTTGACTGAATAGCTTGTGTTTTGGTGCAATTTTTGCAATTTACTGTAGTTATATACATATATATTTTGTTATATGTATATATTTCGAATATATTTAACATCGACTGCTTATCACTCACGTTAAAATGGCTTCTCTTCCGCTTTTTTAATGGTGTCTCCGCCATCGTTACGATTTTACGAAACAAATGCACGTTTTCTAAAACTACAAAAAACGCTTTTCAATCAAATAAAAAATAATGACCGAAACTATAATACAATATAACCTCAAACTTGTTCAAAATAAACTAAGCTGCAGCACATGTATCATATTTATTAGTCTATCTGTTCGTGATACACACTATAGTTAATTCCAAACAAGTTCACAATCCTAAAAATCTACGGTAATCAATTGTGTTTCTGTAATCCTTGTCTTGTCAATTCATTTAAATATTTTTTTTACGATTCCAATGATATGTTTCCAACCATTTTCTTATTTTACTGGGGAACAAAATTCTCAGTTATTTGCCTTAACGTTATGCGTCTTTGTATTACAAACAACTTTTGGCAAAATTTGAACGAGCCTTTTTCTTACAAACTGCCATCGTGTATTGAAAAATCTAATTAAAATTTTCTTCAAACTACCTGGACTGCTTATTCACAAAATCGCGATTGTTATTTATTTGCGTTAATACTTACACACTGAATTTTTTTTCAAAAACTAAATGTGTAATCTTGCAGCAATGCTGCAAGATCACACATTTCAATTTCGCCAATAAAAATCTACCAGTTATTTCGTTATGGCTTGAAATGTTTTCAGTTTTATATATCCCTATTATTTGATACTCTGCTGGGTTTAGAATTATTAGAAATATGCTTTCCAAATTGGAAGTATTTGACTAGCTGACCACATGACCTTACTGCTTCAGTAATTTGTTTATTTAGTTTTTTTCAATGTCCTATTCATTACAATTCTCTAATGTGCATTGATAATTGTTTATTTTTCAACGAAGTATAGGTAGTTCAGATTTTTTCAGATGAAATTGAACCAGCATACTATCAGCGGTATTTATACTTTGTTTTGTGTCCACACTTGAAACTGAATATAGATTTATTTAATTTTTAAATCTATATTTATAGATTACTTACATAATTTGTACTTGCAAAATTAAAATAATAAAAGAAATATTTAATATACAACAAATTTCAGTGTTTGATAGAACTATAAATATAGTATCATTTTGTTTTCTTTTCAACAAATGGTAATTCTTTATTTATGGAAGGTGTTCAAAATTTGGTGACTAGTATTTATACTAAATTACTTTAAAAAGAAATATCAAAACTAAGCTTTTTAATCAGTTAATTATTTTAAACGAATGTATACTTTCAATTATTTTTTTCTGTTGAAGGAAGGATAAAAGACACCAAATCAATTGCATCAATACTACTCCTAAGAAGTCCCCGCGAAACTTGCATAATGGTTGGAGTAATAGAATGGAACAGAGTGAAAATATTAATTATTTAAATATAGCAACTACTAAAGTATTTAAAATAAGTAGTGCAAACGGTTCACCAAAGAGGAGCGAGGCACGCTCGTTAGATTCAGATATGGCTGCTCAAGCTTTAATGCAGTTGAGAAAAGGTGTCCAGTCTGAAAGTAGCTACGGGGACGATTCATTTTCAGACATCGACGCCTGCCAATCCGACTCTCAGGGTACCGATTTATTATCCGGCTCGTTCACCGATGAGGCGATCGATAACGATCCGGAAGATATCCAAAGCTATTCTCCGGATTCATTGACTGAAAATGGTGGACTGAAACATCTTGAAACTAACGAGATTCCAAAAAAGCGATGGCTACAACAGTGGGATTCCACACAAGATCTAGCCCAACCGATAAATTGGGGTGACGAAAAACCTAATATTGTCGAAACTGAGAACAAGAAGAGACCGACAGTTTTGGTTCGTATAGAAAACGGTCAAGAAAAGGAAGTTTCTAAATCGGACATGCAAGTAGCAATGGCACTCGTTGAATTGCAAAATTCTTACCCGTCTAATTATAATTTCTAAAATAGCTTTTTTATTTATTTCATTTTTAATTTTACGTTTCCTTTACATATTTTTCCATGTGATACTTATATGCAATGTTAATATGAAAAAGAAATTTTTGAATTTTTAAGAAAAAAACAGTTTAAAATTTGTTTTTTAAAATTTTATGTTATGTTGTACTAATAGCCAATATATAGTGTATATTTTCACCTTGCCTTAAAAAAACCGAAAACTATGTTGGTTAATAGTTAAAAAGTTTATTATTGTACTTTAAAAGCTCTAAATATTTATGTCCCTATATAACGGATGAACCAAAAATAATAAATTTAATAACAGTCGCCGGGAAACTAATTTTGTCAATTTTAATCCATTTTTTTTTCTATACAATTTTCGAAGAATTCCTCCCAACTTTTTATTCACTCGTTCATCCCACAATTACATCTTTATTTTCTTAGCTTCTAGTCCTCATTTTTGTACAACCTGTCTCTTTTAACTTGGTAAAAACTACAAGTGCCTTGTCTAATTTATTTAAGGCCTATACTCAGGTAGTTTGTATATAGTAGAAATGTATAACATTTTATAATAAAATTAGAACCGTAAAACCACAATTAATTTCCCATGCAAAGCATTAACAAGTAATTTATTTTACGTTTAAATCTTATTAAATTAAATAATGTATAGTACCTCTCTGTTCGTTAACTATACAACGTGTATACGATCCATACTCAAGCTAACATAATGGTTAGGCTGCGCAAGAATTCCAGTACATCCTCCAACAACTTAACGCCAATTGCAGATCTGGCAGATCATGAGTTATTATTTCACTCGCGGTGCAACTTAAGGTCTTTGCTCTTAACGTTTGCTTAAATGGAAAAGGAAAATCACCGAAAACCCATCCAAACAAGCCAATTACTTACCACTGAGCTATTAGCTGACAAAACGAACAGACACACTTTGCATTTCTTATTAATGATTTACTGTGATTTCTTATCTCGCCCAACTATTAGGCTTTCGCTTTTAAATTGAACATTATATTAGTTTTGGTGCGCTTTCTAGTATGAACAGCAGCTATGCGTACGATGAAGGACAGGATGGGATTCTTCTAATTACCTCCATGAAAATTTGAGTACCAACTTTCTGTAATCTTCAAAATATTGGAACTATTACGAAATTGGTCTGTCCTTAAGTTTCAATCAGGCGTTAATAAATGCGATAAATTTTCCTTTTTAGACTTTCCTTTCCAGCGAGAACTTAGTTGCGCACCTAATATTTTCATTCTTTTTATCATATCTCTGCAAGTTTGTGAGGGAACGAATAAAAATTCTGTCATTACTATCAAAAATTAAAATTAAATTTTCTTTTTGTAAGAAGAATGCTTTTTTGTGAAATTCAAATACTTAAAGAAAACATTCTTTAATTCAAATTGTTCCATTTTATTGCCTTCTAATTCAGCATTTTGCAAGTTTACTATTAAAGTACGTTATTGTGCATCTTATTATAGCGGATTATAAATATTTGAGCTTTATAATATTATTCTTATTATTAGAATTATTAAACAAGTGATATTACTAGAGTCTACCATTTTATTAGTACTGGCAAGTACTTGTTCTATTGTAAATATTATACCTATGGTTACACTATACTTCACTTACAGCCAGTACTGATGCTTCCATTTAAATAAGCTTAAAATATTTAAATTACCTGTAAAGTACTTTAGATAAGTTTTTTTTTTAATGTTTACTGTGTAAACCTGAACATTCCATTGTTGTTTTAATGATATTTAGTATCATTAAAAGTATTATATTCCTTTTGTAATTTTTTCCACTATTATCCTGCCTAACTGGTGTTTATGTATTACGTCACTAGCTCATTTAGGTAAAGTTTGTTGTATAATATTTATATTTGTTTTATGTACAGGTAAAATAAGTAAAATAGGGATCTATGTGTATGTGATATCAATACGCCGCCCGTTTCAATAGGTCTTGTTACTTTGACAATACCCACATTTTATTTTATTCGACGATTTGAAGAAGACAGTTTTTCAATTACTCATTTGAAATTTTGGAAATCTTGCAACAGCCATCTATATCGTTTATAAGGAAACTGTTTTTAAATCATAACTCGTTTGGTTGGAAATTGTTATGCTCTCGATATGTTTTGTCCTGTTTTATAGAATGATGTAAGTGCCGATATTTTAACAATTTATATTTGTATTTTTACGGGTAATTCACATTTGAAAACGCTTTCGAATTAGTAACAGTTTGGTGATAGATAAAAATATGTTTTTAGCTGCTATTCTAGGGGTTAAACTTTTTTTCGACCTCCGTCCTTATTGGAATATTTGATCGTTTTTGACTTTAGACACTGTCAATCAGAAATTTATTTTTCACTTTTAACTATACTTATCTCTCATTGTATGTATATTTTCCCCTAACAATTTTTACCTGATTTGTCTTTTTAATATTTAAAATTTATTTTAGACTAACTAAAATCTTTAAATAGATTTAAAAAAACATCTACCTATCGGAATAATATACCGTGAATATATTTTATAATGCAACATGCACATACGTACATACACTAGTTGCTAGAGTAACGTAATAATGAAATGACAGCAATGTATTTTAGCGTGTATTTTATTTTGCAACATAGGATGTGAAATACAGTAGTTGAACAAAATTTAAAAACTAATTTAACAAATTTTCAAAAATGTCACCATTGACGGCCAGACAGTATCCTAAGCGATTGTAGAATTCATTTATTGTATTTTGTATCTGCTCTGGAGTTATTTCTCTTGCAGCAACTCGTATTCTATTTTTTAATTGGTCAATATTGTTTAGAGGTTCTCCATGAAAAACTTTATTTCTGATACATGACCAAAGAAAGAAATAGTTTGGAGACAGGTCTGGTGACCTTGCGGACTATTCTACTTCTCCTCCACGGCCTATCCAACGGTTTGGAAATCTTTGGTTGAAAAATGTTCTAACCGTATGAGAATTATGTGCTGGCGCTCCATCATGCTGCTACCAAATCTCACCATCAATATTTAAAGCGTGGAGGGCTGGCATAACTCTGTACTCAAACAATTCTAAATATTTTTCTCCTGTAAGAGTACCCTCAATAAAAAACGGTCCTACAATATGGTGTCCAATCAACCCAGTCCAAACATTGACTTTCTGTGGCCGTTGAGTCCTTGTGATATGATATCTATGCAAATTTTGTCTACTCCAGTAGCGGCAGTTCTGTGAATTTACTTCACCATTTACATAAAATGTTGCTTCATCTGTGAAGCAAATTCTGCGTAGTAAAGTATCATCATTATGAAGCTTATCCAACATGGTTTCACAAAAGTTACTTCTTCTTTCTGCATCATTCGCAATTAGTTCCTGATGGTTTTGAAAATGATACGACTTAAAATGTTCTCGTTTTAGTAGTTTATGCACGGAAGATTTGCCTACATTTGTAGTTTGTGCTAAAGCTCTTGTGGAGAGCATATTATTATTTTCGATTGTTTGTAGAATTTCATCTCTTTTGGCGTCAGTAATAACATATCTTGGCCTATTCTTTTTTTTATGATTAGGAACGATGCATCCATTATTTTTATACTTCTGTACTAACCTACTTATTGTAGTTGGACGCGGTCTTGGACGGTCAGGATATGTAATTTGAAACAAATCTGCTACTCTCCTCAAACTCATATTCGAGTTATACCAGTTCACTAATAACAGTTTTTCTTCTACACTATACATACCTCAAAAATAGAGTAACCTATTTTGACATCCTATGTTGCAAAATAAAATACACGCTAAAATACATTGCTGTCATTTCATTATTACGTTACTCTAGCAACTAGTGTATGTATGTGCATGTTGCATTATAAAATATATTCACGGTATAAAGTTTTACATAACAAATGACTTTTGAATTTGTAATTAGATACTTAATTTTCAGCAGTTTGTCTGTTATAATTTTAGACAACAGAATTTAATAAAAATTAACATTTTTTTATTAGCATGAAGAAATATAATTTCAAAACAATTCATCATAAATATATACACTATCGCTCATAAGTATTTGGTCACTCGCATTTAAGCCGCAAATTGTAAACAAAAATCAAAATTTAAATACTAATATCTTTTTATTATTTACATATATGAAAAATATATATTTTTACATCTAAAATAATAGTATTTATCTAAATTTTAGACTCGTCCATATACCCTCCTTTATTTTTAATCACAACAGGACACAATCGAGGCATTCTTTCGATTAATTTTCGTAATGTCTCAGGTTTTATTTTACTCAATGCCTCTCCCAGGTTCTTCCACATTATTAACAGCAGATGTGGGGGCCGATTTTCTCAACTCTCAGTCAAGTTCTTCCCACAGCAACTCGATGGGATTTAAATCGGGACTCTGGGGAGGCCACGCCATCACTTTTATGGTTCCCTCGTTCTCTAATTTCTGAATATATTCCCGGAATAGTTTGCAACTGTGTTTCAGGTCATTATCTTGTTGGAAGATAAAATTCTGACCCGAAATTTGAATTCCAGAGGGGATTGTGTTTTCTCTAATACGCGCTGATACTGTTCTTTTTTTAATATACCTTCGATTTTTACGAGATCGCCCACATTTGATCCAGAAAAGCAGCTCCATATCATGACTAAACCTCGACCGTGCTTAACAGTAGGGGCAGTAGGGGCTATGCATTCTTTCCGGGTAGGTTCACCTACTCAAAACGTGCCCATTTTAAACATTTTTGCTTGTTTTGCTTGCGTAGAAGGTCCATGAAGACCGGCTTCTTTTAATCGCCGTTTAACTGGAAACATTTGTGTTTTCGACGAACAGCGTTGATTTCTACTGTGATTTCTGGGGCTATTTTTCGTCTATTTCTCTTGCTTGTTACCACCATAGCAAGATCTTCTGCTGAAGTTGTTACGCTTGGTCTGCCTTTTCGAGTTCTGCTCAACACACTTCCAAACTCATGTTGTTTTTTTGATAATATAACCCACGGTGGACTGATTTAATTTTAATTTCTGTGGCAATTTCGCGGTTGCTTTTGCCAGTTTTATGGTATGCGATTATAAACGATCGTGTTTCTACACTCATTTCTTTCCGTTTAGGATTTCTAATCGATTGAGCTTATTCGATACACACGATGTTATTACTATGAGCACCTCACAAAAACTAACTGCAATTTTGCCAAAATATCCAAGTATAAATACTTAATAGTTTACAATAACACCCTATCTCAAAATAAAATCATAACAATCGAAAATTTCCAAGAATTGCGAGATCTAATCCCTTAAGTGCAATTATTCTAGCTGTAGTTTTATTAGGGTATTATCATCCATTATGAATAATAGGATAATGGCATAATTATTTTTGAATAAGCTTTTATAGAATTTAATGTTTACTATGAAACTATTTCTTACTACAGAAATAAATGTTATAATTACAACTTGTCTATAGAAACTGTGATGAAACAAAGGTAACCAAATACTTATGAGCAATAGTATACATATAACTAAAGCATGAAAACTTAATTAAAGATCAAGTTTGTACTAATGTTGATCATACTTTAATTAGTTAAAAATGAAAAATAATTGGTACTTTCACAATTACCGATTTTCCAGTTTTTGTTAGAAATCCATCTGAACCTTGTTTTATTTTCACTTCTAGGTACCCAAAACAACATATTAAGTAGATGTTTAAAATACTTAAAGTTAGAAGTGGAAAATTGCTCCATTTCACGTCCGATCATTTATAAATTATTTTCATGCTAAATTTTTCTTTTTCTTCATGCTCTCTGGTTTATACGGTATAATTGAATATGCTAGTTCGTCAGAAAGAAATTGACGTATTTTTCATATTTTTAACATTTTTCGTAGTTCGTTCAGGCGTTGGTTTAATTAATCAAACTTTATCAGTAGCGAAGCCTTTCATCGAATTTGTCTTTAAAATTCTTTTCCCTTCCAAGTTATTTATATGAAAGTTGTTTTACAGCGTGTATAATATTCAATGCATCGCTTTTTTTCTAAATCTTGGGAATTTTATTTTTTAAGTATGTTTTTCCCATATATGTATAATTGTTTTCGAACACTCCCGTGCTTCGAAATGAATGAATGTATGCTCTTAGGGTTTGTAGCTACAGCCTTGATCGGTAAATTCCCATTTTATTTAATTATAAATGTGGTCCAAGCTGTATTCTTATTTGTTATTTTTAATTGCAACAAGTAAAAAAAAAGTAACTGTAGATGGCTGTAATTAGTTAAGAAAGTTTGATTGTTAAAATATTTTCTGAAAACCATTTTAAACGTCTTGTATAAACGTACAAATATATTCCTGTTTAGTTTCTTTTATCTGTATATTAGATCTCAGCTTGGGTATGTTGCGTGGTAAGAAACTAAGTAAATGTAGGCTTATATATTCTCTCTACAAATTTAATTTATTTGGTAAATTAAGTAGACTTCAATAATTTTATTATGAAATTGTCAAAATTCCGTAAGCCTCGGCCATATGTATTAGTTACTCTGTACTTTAATTAATTTTAATATAGCAATAAGAAATAAAAGAAAGCACAAAATTAGCTTAAAATTTAACGTATTATTGGTTTAGTGTTTCGAACTGTCCGCGAAATATTGTATATGTACTTATTTAAGAAATAACGGATAAATTCGAGGTCTGTATTGGCTGTTATTTATTTAACTTCATCAGCGTATTTGACACATTGCCTTGTTAAAAATAACAAATTTCGGACAGTATTTTTTCCATTTTCGTATCAACGATTATTTACACGATTCTTTCAGGCTGCTAAATATTAACGGGTTTACTTGACTTGATTTCAGAGATTCGTTCTTTTTACAATCGTAGTATTGTGACCGTGTGCTTTTCTATTGATGTGCTAGAATTGTTTTTATCCTCGTATAATGTTTATAAATCTAAATACATTTGGCCAAAGCTTTATTAAAATTTTGATTTATGTTAATTGAATCTGTCTTCTTAAAAATATCAATCTAATTAAGCAAAACCACTCTTTTAATTGATACGGCTTATTTTAAGGAAGATTTGATTGATATTTTTTAATTGTAAAATGTATATTCCCGATAAACTTAATAATCTGCAAATGTGATACAATCCTATATAATTATTTATTGTCATTAAAAATAGTTTCGAGCCATCATATTGTGGGTAATATGATATTGTTCTTAGCAAAAGGAATCATACTACTTTTTTAAATACACACGCTAATGTTTTTGGGAAGGATCTTCTGTCATTTTTCATAGAATTTGTGCACATTTGTGTTTTTCATTTACAATATTACGAATTTTTGACAATAAATATTTCTGTGCCTCAATTACCATTCGCTGTAGATTAATATTCAAATGCAGTCCACATTATAAATTATTACATATATAACAACTACTATAACATTTGAATGTGCACCTAGTATAAGTAAATATTGGAACATTTGGATATTCTTGGTCTGCGGTAACATGAATTTCAAAGTTACAAGTACACAGACACGTAACTACTACCTCAAACTAAAAGCGTATAAGTTACATTTTTTACTTAAATACTGGCCTGGAACTTACCACACGGATTGCAAAAGAAAAGTTTTTCCATGTATTCATTTTTGTTATTTTCAGTTAATATGAGTATGTTTATATTAGCTATACATTCAATTGTTTATGTAACTTATTTATATGTAATGTTTATATGAATAAATGTTTATATCCTTTCTAAAATATGTTTTACTCGTTTCCTATTTAGATTTATCTCTGAAAAGAATAATAATAAATATTTTTACGCCTGACGGTTATACGCATGAGCTGGAATAGAAATCAGTCCACTAGATTGAAAGAAAACTAATTGTATCAATACATGTATAGAAGAACAGAAGTAAGCATTTCACAAAGAAAATTCATTGTAGTTTTTTTACAGTTCAACTAAATTCTGAATTGATTGCAGTGAATATGGATAATAACTGGAGACCTTCACATCAGAAACGTAACCTTCGCCACTTAGTAGTAGTTAAAGTAAATATATAGGAATGCTAAATAATAACGTGACACGATGAAACTAGAGAAAAGATCCATTTGCTGTGTACATTATATATATATATATATATATATATATATATATATATATATATATATATCTCAAAAGTGAAATTAGACAGTGTCTCACGCAATTCTAATAATTATAATAAAAATATGCTAGCTATTATGTAAACAACAAATACTACTGTGAAAACGGCATTTTCGCTGCGTATATGTGAACTGAAGAATTTAAAAAAGACTGATGAAGGCTAGCATATAAGTATAAATAATGGATATTAATCACAAAACAAGTTATGTAATCTGCACGTCAATGAAAGGTTAATGACATAAACATAGAGTAGGAAAACTCACTAGAAATTACTAAACTGCTAACTTCAGATAGAAAAAAGGAAGTAAGTACTGATATGGGGCGCGCGGAAAGTAGTAAAAGATCAGGTCAATCATTGTTGCTCACTCGTTATATACACACATTGCCTTTATGCTGCAATACGCTATTTATAAGTTACTACAAATATCTGATTCAGCGTTCATCGTCCACATGTATCCGACGACACTGCCGGGATGGAGAAGTCGGACGTCTACTTTATAATTTTCGTGATGACAAAGTTTCGTGAAATAAATATAATAGATTATAATAAAAATCATTTTAGACTTATAACTACAAGAGTTATTTAATATGTATTTATACAAATACACTTTCTAATGAAATTAAATTAGAATTTTGAAGGTCACTGACCATAATCCAAAAATAATAATGGAGTTATTGTATTGCAAAATAAAATAATACGTACTACTGACTTTTACAATTGAATAAGATTAAAAAGATTGCTGTTGATGAGATTAATCCAAGAAAATACTTTGGAGAAAAGAGAATATCAACAAATATATCTTACATAAAGTTAATTTACATTATATTAAAAAAGAATATATATATATATATATATATATGAGGTGAAAGAGTTTTCTATATAAGAATGAAACGTTACTAGGTTTTTTTTGATAATTTTGGCAGAAAAAAATCATTTCTCTTCGTCTTCAAAATAGGGGCAGCAATCTCGTCTTTCAATTGGTTATAGTTAGTAAAATGACATGATTTTATTTAAAATTTCTAAATAAATAGAAGTTGGACAAGTCAAGTCTGGACTATATGATATGGGGGAAACAAAAGAGTTACACTCGCAGAAATTGGTAGGTCAATAGCCACACTTAATTTTGTTAACGTAACTGTTACTGTAGTTCCCTTTAGCATGTACAAAAGTAAGTTCTACTTGGTTCCAAAAGATGGTGGATCATCTTCTATAGATTTATAACTCTACTGAAATTGTTTCAACCAATATTTCACTTTAAAATATGACGAGGCCTCATCCTCATACACTGTAATTCGTTCGTGAATAGTTTTAGATATAAAATAGAGAATTTTGCTCCTTTTTCAAAAATTTAGACACTGCGATGTTCTAATTTCACAAGCCTAACTCGTTGCGAAACGCTCATATAACACAAAACAATGAACTAATTGAAGTCAAATATGAAAGTACCAAAGTGTGGTCTCTATTGAACATTAATAGGCAATATACAATTAGTCGTTTCTATCGGAACTAGTTATATTTTGTTTCCTATAGTCTATTTTTTAACTAGGAGGAGCGATTAGTGAAGTCAGGTTTACACTATAAAAGTCACTAGATATTTTTAGGCGGCAATTTAAATATTACATAATTGTAATTTATATTATTTAGTTATAAGTCAATACTGATTCATGATTAATATAAAATAATTTATAATGTTTAGTAAATAAGAAATAGTAAATACAAGCCCAATGGTTAATTAATGAAAAAATTAATTTTATTTACAGAAAAATCTGATTTTCAGGTTAACGTTTGTATACAAATAAGTTTTAGATCATTTATATATTTCAATATAATATAAACAAGAAAGTGCATATATTTGTAAAATTTACAAGCTTTCACATTATATATAACTATTTTTCCCAAAAGGGAAAATATTAACAGAAATATAAATATTCGTAGACTTAATTGTCATCATCATCCGAATCCTCAGATGAACTACTGCTACCACCAAGAGAAATTATAAATGGATCTATGAGATCGTCTATTATTCCATCCAATTTACACATTTTTTCTTCTTCTTTAATAACGTGACTAATACAATTTGTCCAGTCAACACCTGTAACATGCTCAATTGCCTGTAGAAGAAGTTGCTTCACTCCTTGTAACTTGAAAGAGCAATTTCTTGATGCCACTTCATTTTTTATTTTTGCCCATATTAGCTCAATAGGATTGAGCTCACAGTGATAAGGTGGCAACCTCAACACAATTTTATTTTTTCTCTTTGCCATTTCATCAGTTACATATGAATCAAATTCATGTCTATGCATGCGAATCAAATGTAAAAGTTCAGAACGGGCCATGTCTACATCAAAATCTATATTTTTGGATTGCAACCATTCCTGCATTTTTATTTTCCTTGAAGACGATGTAGGAATTTTTTCTAACTTGCGGCTATGGTATGGTGCATTATCCATAACAATAACAGCGCCATCAGGTAAAATTGTTAATAATTTATCAAACCATTCTTCAAAAACATTTGCGTTCATTTCTTCGTGGTAATCAGCAGTCTTCTTACCTTCGAAAAGCAACAGTCCCTCATCAACAAAACCACACTCAGACCCAACATGTAGAACAATGAGGCGTTTTCCTTTCAACGAATGCCTGTCTTCGATTTTGGACACTGTTGTCAATCCACACTTTTTCTTTAGTATGGCCTTCATTGACCCAAGTTTCATCAAGGTAATAAATGGGTCGCCCTTCTCTTCTGTATTGTTTCATTGTTCCAAGATATTTTCGTCTCCAACGAACGATATCATCACGCTCAATTAATATACTTTTTCTGTTTCGCTTCATATATCTGTAAATAAATTACCAATAAGCATAACATATTCAATAATCAAGAAATTAAATTTCAGTTAATATAAAACTGAAAACTTACTTGAAATTAATGTGCTTCATAAGTTTGTAGAGAGAAGATCGACTCATATGTGGTAGATCTGGATGCTTCTGCACTTCGGTCATAATTTTATCAAGCGTTGGTATCTCATTTCGTTCGTAAAACGCGTGTATTATTCGCCGGACTGAGCTATTTGTAGTCATATTCGGTAACTACATTTGGCCGACCTCCACTATGCTTGGATGGAGTAACAGTACCAGTTTCTTTATAATTCGATAAACAGTGGATTTTGCAACTCCTAAAAATATACATTTGAATTTAATACTCGAAATAACTATTAAGTGCTACGTCTTACCTGCTGTCTCAACAATTTTAGCAATGACAGTTGTCACTTTCATTGCAGGTTCCTTACTTAATATATTCTTGTACATACTTAATATGTGTTGCTTCTCAGCTATAGATAAATGGCTCACATCTAAACACATATGTTTCCTTGGGGGCGAATTATTAAACATTGTACTTATTTTAAAATAATTGATTTAACGGCGTGAAGATACAAAGTTGACAGAAGTACTACAACTAATTGACAAACAGCTGATACTTGAATGTCAAGTGTCTGATTTTGCGAGAATTTTTATAGTGTAACACGGGCAGTGCGCCAGCCAATCACGAGTTCAGATTTTTGCGCGAAAATTTCAAAACTGTCCTCCTAGTTTAAAAATAGACTATAGTTCCCTTTATACACACACACATCTATATATATATATATATATATATATATATATATACACACACACACATCTATATATATATATATATATATATATATATATATATACACACACACATCTATATATATATATAGATGTGTGTGTGTATAAAGGGAACTAGGAAACAAAATAAAATGATAGAAACGACTAATTATACAGTACAAAGCGTACTAGGAAAGTTTTGCAATACAGCTTTGTTTATTTAATTTTTTCAAAGTAATTTCCTCTACACTCAATACATCTCTCCATCCTCCGAAACCAATCTTTAAACCAGTTCTGCCAAATTTCACTACGGAGTAAAGCACACTCGTTGTCTCAAGTCCGCAGAAGGTCCTCATCACTGGAAAATTGCCTCCCTTTTAGCTTCATTTTCACATGCGGGAACAGTGTAAAGTCGCAGGGAGCAAGATCTGGACTGTAGGGAGGGCGCTCAAGGAGTTTCAATCCTGTCGTGGTCAAATATTCGGTGCAGGCTTTGGCGCGGTGAGCTGGAGCATTATCGTGATGGAGGAACCAGGTGTTCTTGACTTTGGCCGCAGGTTCTTCATAGATCCAATGACTTTAGGCAGGCACTGTTCAGTATACCACTTAGCTATGACACACTTCTGTGTGTCCAAAATGACGCGATCCACAATTCCACTCGATCTGAAAAATACAGCTATCGTTTTCTTCTATACAGAGCGGGATTTTCTGACAACTACGGGTGTGTCCTCATCATCAAATGTTCAAACTTTGTTTTAAGTTTCGGTGGGCACATCGTAATAGTACAGCCAAGTCTCGTCACCTGTCACGATGTTGTTCATATATCGAGATTGTCCCTTATTAAACTTTTTTTAGCATCTGCCGGCACCAAGTCACACGTGTCATCTGCTCTTCAGTCAGTCGATGCGGCACAGAGAGAGAAGAAAGTTTGTTCACGTGCAAATGATCATTCAGAATCGAACGAATTGCTGGTGCATTTAGGCCTGAAGTACTCTCTACCTGTTGGTAGGTCATTCGCCTGTCCTCGCAAAGCATTTTCCTCACAGTAGTAACGTTTTCCTCCGTAACTGACGTTCGTGGCCTTCCCGGCCTCTCGGCATCCTCCACAGTTAAATTTCCCCTTTGGAATTCTCTATACCACCTGAATATCAATTTGGTACGTAAACTTCCGCGGTCGTGGTCCATGCTATCTGCTTCTGGGTTTCCCGGCTAGAACCGCGTCACTATTATATCTGCCGACGTTTCGTACCCATTTGTATGGCTACGAAACGTCGGCGTCGTTGTGCGGTGTGGACAAACACCACCTAGTGCAAGAGCCATTTCTTCGAAGCACTGGTCTATGTTTAAACCACGCACGAAATTATAACGCAAAACTGCCCTTATCTCATTTCGTGACCACGATGCCATCGCAAGCACTTTACACTCTCACTACTAATGAATAACTGAGATCGTCGACATGGCGCGGCGGCTACTATGCACGTATGAACATGTCTCAACAAGGAGCTTCCTATGATTCATTGTTGCGTCATATTGCAAAACTTTCCTAGTACCCTTTATATGTGTGTACAGCTGATCCATTTAAAGTGACAAACCAAATTGCAAACACCAAAAAAACTAAATAAAAAAGTTCATAGTCTTCCAAGGGAAGCATATTTTCACAATGTAACCCTGAACGCAACTTGTATTTTTTTAATTGGAATGTGATTTTTTTTTTTTAGTTTATATTAAGCAGAATATTCTGCTCATAATGGTATAAAATCTTATTGGTTTTATTAACAAATAAAATCAACAATTTTTCAAAAACCCTGCCAATATTTCCAATTTTCGAATATTAATTGCCAGATGAGAATTTGCGCAAAAATCGCAATTTTATATTGCATGAAAGTGAATGTAAACTAAGGTTTATTAAACGAGATCACGAATTGAAATTACTCAAGTTTATTTACAGAAAAACCGTCGAATGAAATATTAAATAAAAAATGTAGTGAATAATTTTCCAATGCCATCGTGAGTAATACACCTTCTAACCTATTTAAAGAAACGTATTTTGACTTCGGTATGGTGTCATGGTAAAAATTTATATTGTTACTAAAATAGCTTGACCTGATCGGAATTTGAAATTTCTATTTAGTTTTTTCTAATTTGAGACTCTATGGATCTCTTTATATATATATATATATATGTATATATATATATATATATGTATATATATATATATATATATATATATATATATATATATATATTATACGTATGTGATTACTTCAGTATGTAAATTTATTGACTGTTCTTCCTGACGTTTCAGTAACATCGCTTTCATCTTCATCGTGACAGCCTTTAACAATAATTAACTGAGTAAAGAAAACTAGTTGGATTAAAATATATTATGTAACAAAATCGTTGTTCGTTTCACTAGTTTTACTGGAGGGTTGTATAGAAAGAAATTAATTCTAAGAAAAAGCAAAGCGAAAATAGGAGAGGAAAGAGGGGAACAAAAAACGATAGAGGAGAGTAAACGAGAGAAATCCATAAAACCAATTTGAGCCTTCCAATAAGTCTCGCACCATGAATCGCTCGACAACGTCGTAGTGAATTGCACATAATCTCTCCTTGGTAATGACTAAGGTTGAACAAACCTCCGAGTTCTCAATAGCGTAGAGCCTCGCCGGGAAAGCTAGATAGGTGCGGCAAAATGCTAATATTGCAAAGAGCATATTTAATTATAGTTCCTGTATATTTTACCGTAAGAAAACGATTTAAAAATTTATTTACACCTGTTGTAGTTAACAACCCACCAATACAAAACGTCTTTTTATGACTGACAAGACAACGCTTGCACGTCGTTGGTTACCCAGAGGTTTGTTCAACCCTAGTAATAACTAATGAACCATCAATATAACGTTGGTGTATATATAATTCTATTTGAAGTATTTCAAGAAGCGATCTTGCACCTTTTGAATAGATAAATATAACGGGGTGACCAAACAGGTGCAATACATACGATTACTTCATTTAAAAAAGGTAATATAAACGCGGTTTTCTACTATTCAGCAGAAGTATTCGTATTAAATAGTAGTGAAATAAACGAAACTGAGTATAGATTTGTAAAAGACAAAATAAAACTTTATTCAGGCCAAAAAGGATAATGAAGATGACCCAATCTACAGAATTTTCTTGGTAAACCATTAGACTTTCAAAAAATGATATTTAAATTCATTGATCTCTGTAAAAATTCAAAAGCACTTATAATAATCAAAAATACTGGCATTTGATTTAGATTAAGAATTTTGTACTATTAGTATCACTATTATAATTTAAACTAAGAAGTCTACATCTGCGAATCTTGCAAGTTTTGTTATACTTCAAATTTAATGGAATAAGTGTTAACTTTCTGCGTTTTAAATCCAAATATTACGAAAATTAAATAAAACAAATAACATCCCAAGTGAATTTTATTACATTCTTTAAATACATACAACCTTGCAGTTATTATTTTCAACAATAAAAATTCTGTACATATAACTTAATTAATTACACATAGATGAACATGTGCAAAATGTATGGCCAACAAGTTGACATATAGGACATTTCTATAATACGTTATTGGATATTAAAAAAAAGGGAGAAAAAAAGACTGCATAGCTAAATTCCGTCACTTGTATAGGAGGCTTTGGTTGACGGTGTATAGAAAGCATCGAGCATCGAGAAGATCAGCTCAAAATTAAATATATTATAATTATATAGAGTACTTAACATGAGTCACTAACACTTTTTAAATAATGCAAAAAACTATCACAATAGTAACTGTTTTCATATTTTTATTAATTATTTTTTCTTATTTAAAAAACACATCTCCTTTCCCTTCACATATTTGACTATCTTGAAACGGCGGCCTTCGATACGGAATTCGATTTGGTTGTTTTTGAATCCAATGCTGCTTTATTAGCATCGGCTCTTCTCGAAGCGTTATGGCTGTCAGACCGAGCTCTGCCACGTAATACTTTAGGATATGAAGTGAGCGAAGTATTGGAAGATTCTACTGGAAGCATCTGCAATTCGTTCAAGGTAGTTCGAGGCAATATGTTTACGGAGGATAATAACTGTTTATTGTTATTATTGGATGACATAGAACCAATTACCAATTCTTCAGCAAAATAATTAGTGTCGCAATTGCTCTGTTCTGATGAAGATTGCAGTGATAATTCTTCCAATAAATTTTCTAATAAAAAGTGTGAAGGTGTTACTGGAACTGAAGGAGCTGATGCCGATGGCTGAGATGGTGCAGCTGTTGGATTCATTAATAAACTGTAACCCGGACTTGCGGCAGAACCAGATTCCCGTAAAGTATTCTGACCTTGATTTTGACGTCTCGGCATACGTTCCAACTGCTGCCTTGCCGCACTGACTTGTTGACGTTCGAGTTGCAGTTGCATTTGTAATTGTTGTAACTGATTGGGAGTACTAGTATTCGTGTTGCTCACCGATCTTCGGACACCTGACAGTTGAGACAACAGCTCTGCTATTGGATCTACGGATTCCCTGGATGAAGGAGAAAGAGAAGTCAGGCCACCAGAGCTGAAAACACTTGACAAGCATTCGAAAAGTAAGCGGGAGTTAAGCAATGAACGTTTAAAGCTTTAATTTTGATTGTTCTTTTTGTTTTTGTTTTGACTATACCTGAAATGCATATTTGACCTACGAGGTCGGCTCGATTGCCCTCCGCGACTATTACTGGCTAAGTGTGCTGAATGGGGTACACGTCTTACATTGTGGCGGGTGGCCATTGGTTCATCTAAAAATGAAATTAAATCTCGAGGTCCGGTACGATGTTCTAAAGTTAGGTGACCAGCAAAATCATCTGTCATTAGATTTGGATCTCCTCCAGGCATTGAAGCACAAACAGGACAAACCTAAAAATATTACATTTAACACGGAATCTGTTCAAATTGATTACTTTATTTAATAATATGTACTATCTATGCGAGTAATATATTTTGATATTTTCTTCAACAAATAAATTTATTTTTTCAACTGCAATTACTACCCTGTACATGTAGATTAATTTGAAATGCTAACACAAGCCTAACTGCTAAATTAAAATTCAAAATAATATAATCCCCATTCCTATATTTTTAGTTCAGAATATGCCAAACATTCTTTTATAATTAATAATAGTGTCAAAAAAAACTAAATATTGAAGAGAGCAGTATAAAAATAAACTTACCACCTCAAATGATGTATCTGGATGATCAGCAGTAACATGCTCTTGTAAAGTAGCCTCTGTAAAACCCATTTTAGAGCAATATGGACATGTATATGCTTGTGGATGATCTACATTCGTTAGTGCCTCCCCACCATAAAATAAATCTAAAAATTTTTGTTCACAAAATATAATTCTTTAAAATTATTTTAGTTGCATCATACCGAAATCAGAACGTGTTAGAATACACTGCATAGGATGATCAGTCGTGTGTCTTGTGTTTGTTGCACCTGCTTCATAGCAAGAATCGCAGAGATCATAATCGTAACATATTAGGCATTTATAGCGGCGACCTCTAAAATTTCCTTTCAGGCAAGAATCACAACTAACACCTAATTATAACACAAAAAATAATTCTTTTTGTGAGCCACAAATACACATACATAAGAAAAAAATGCAAATATATTTACCTTCATGTCCACTCATTTTAAATTTCTGTCATTACATGTAATTTATCTAAACTATAGTATTGGATGATTATAGTACAGTTATTTTTTAATTAAAAAGTACACTAATATTAATACAATTTATATCAACCTAACCCAACCACATCATGGAGGAGGATGTGGCCGAAGTTTGTTACAAGAATAGAATGGTTATTAAAAAATTTAAATGCGGTGTTTTTTAGTTAATTTTCGACACAGTAACTGAAGACTTCTGAAAATAATTTTGGGAGAAATGAAATAAAACAAATAATTCGTTTACATTTTGTCCTTACTCATTTCACTATAGGTAAAAATAGAACTATTACTGCCAACCCAAGAAATCACTAACCGCCCCACTTTTTATCTTTATAAATAAAAATGTATATGAACGTATTTTTTATAATATTGACTTTAATGAATATTTAACTGGAACACTATAATGTAAATAATTAGCAAGGTAATTCACCTATTAATAACAAATCATTGTTCATTTATCACAACACTCCCTAACACCATAAAGTTTATAGTTGTATACCTTGAAATGGATATTGATATCTAATTAATGTATTTGAAAATAAACAATTAATTAAAATCGATAAAATTAAAGGAAATTATAAACATATGTTTGTGTCTGTTTATTTGAATCGTCCAATAAATTTTAAATTAACCGCGTAAATGTATAAATACAATTGGTTCAGCAAGCAATTGAATATTCAAGAAGTCAACATTAACTCTTATGGTATTTTAAATTCAAAATAAAATTTGTATTAATAATTTTGTGAATTTGTTACTCACCGATAGTTGATAGCGTCAGATAATACATTGATATATTTTTACTGGTATCCTACAAACTAAATTCTTAAATTTACTTAATCAGAAACTAATTCACATGCATACAAATTTCTGTTAATAAAATATAACTGGTCCAATTCCTTTATTAAAGTATTATTTCAGGAATATCAATTAGGATTCAAGTAAAACAATACAATACGTAATTACTATATAGTAATCGTGTTTAAAGATGAACTAATACGTGTGTCTCGATTTAAGAAGTTGATAGCAAAAATGCTGAAATCATAGAGAATAATTGCGCATGTTTATCTTAATAAAAACGAACTATACATGCTAAACACCTTTTTTCTGAAGGGTCTATGGTCGTAAACATGTGTTAATTTTTTCTATTAATAACGGATAAATATATGTAATAAAACGTGAAATCATTTAGGTTGAAATTAAAGTTTTATTTTTCTTTTAGTACTCAAATACTACAGAATATTTAAAACAATTTTACAAATTGTAGACAGAGAATTTAACAGATAATTCCATTGAAAATAGTAGAGGTAAAGAAATCAACGTATTCAAAACATAAAATTTATTATGTATAAACAATTGTACATTAATTTAGATAACAAAGTTTTTTTAAATAAGACATACAAAAAGATATAAACATAGTAATAAAACAAATACAGTTAATAAGTTTAATTAACATATTTTATTGTACATGATTTTTAACATTAAATCACATTAGATATAATTAAGAGAACATACATTTTTGGTTGTTTATCCTCCAAGTATGTTTATTTTAGCCTTCATGTCTATACAGATTTCTTGTTGTTCCATAATTTGTCTAACCAAATTTATTTTTTTAATTTGCAGTATTTGATTTTCTTTATTTAAGAGGTCCATAATTTCATCCAAATTTACTGAACTATTGTGAATATTATACACTGTAGGTTCGTTGCGTTCTAGTAGTTGTTTTTTCAGCAATGATATTTCATTTTTTTCTACTTCAATTGCTTTCGACAACTTTTCTTTTAATTCCAATAAACTGGTATTTTTTAACTGCAGTAAACTAATAGCATTGTCAAATGAAGATTTTTCTTCAGTTTCATTCACTTCTTTACAAGTTGACTGTTTTGATATTTCCTTAACATTTTCAATTTCCATTTGTTGACTATCGCTGGCAGCATTCGCATTATCGGCAACATCTGATGCATTATTTTCTTCACTTTCATTATCTTCAGTTGATGGTTTATCACCGTTAATTCTTTCTTCAGATTCAGCTGCAGTATGACTTTTTTCTTCAATTGATTTTTCACTCAGTTGGTCTTTATCTTTTTGAACGTTTTTATAAGTCCTCTGCAAAGCATACATAAAAAACGAGTTATAAATAAATGCATGTGTCACCTTCAATTGTGTTATTATCCGTTGTACTTCCCACATAAGTTCTTCTCTAGACTTAGAAATAAAACCTGAGTGTATTTCCATATGAATTTGAGATAACAGAGATTCTTGTTTCCTCAATTCTTCTTCTATAAGTTCTGTATCTACTGGAAGTTCAGCACTAGATGTTAATGGAGGAATATAAGGTTTTAAAACAGTATCAGGAAAAAGTACATGGCAATGATATAGCAATGCAGTTAATAGCCTAGTTGACATGCGTAAAACTGGGCTGATAGCAGTAACCAAGCCTTGTAAACTAGTCTTATTTAACCTCTCCTGGAATTATAAGTATTTTCTTATAGAATCTTATAATATAGCAAACTTACATTGCAAATAATATGATCGAAATGTAGCAACAGCCAAGCTAGTAGCAGTTTATTATGTTGTGGTAAGTTTTCAACTAATATTTTCAGGTGTTTTTCCCTAGTCCCAATATTTAATATTGCTCCAGCTTCTTCAAAACGTATTAATAATTCATTTGTTAATACAGAATCAGGCATATCTCTAAAATATCAAAAATATGTTCTAGTTATTTTAGATCATTTTCAAAATAGGAGTAGATATACATATATTATTAAAATTACTTCTATAATTCTTTAATTAGAGGAGAGAAAGAGAGAGTATTTAAAATAAAAATAAATATACCAAAAATGGAGAATAAAATTAATACAGTTGGTCATAAAGAAGGTGTACACTTGCAATAAGTCAATGGTCTCAACAATATTGTTACATCTGTACATGGATGTCAATAAAATAATTATGTCTTTTATATATAAAACTAAATTTTACATAAATTAAAGTAGAAATTTTAAAAAATGTTCATATTTTAATTACACTATTTTTTTCTTACCTTAAAAATAATTTTAATAAACTTGTTACTGTAGGTACATCATATTCATTTAAGTTAATTGTTTCTCTATTATTAAACATCTTTCGTAAGTGCATAACTTTTGATTTTGATCCAGTTATTTTATACACTCCTTCAAAATTATACCCATGTAGTTGTAAGTAATTAATGCACGCTCTAACAGGATATGGAATATCAACTCCATCATGACATTTGCTACGGTCAATTGCTAACTCCAAACTAACACCAAATATTGGCAGTCTTTCTATTAAACAAATTTTTTATATATTACTCAATTGTTGAACACAAAAAAGAAACAAACCTGCAATGTAAGAATATTCTTCTGAATGTTTAACTTTTCTTTCTTTTTTGTCAGCCTTTTTCTCTTTATCTGCTTTTTTATCAAGTTTCTTCTCCTTGTCCTTTTTTTTTTCGAGGACATCCTTATCTCGCGATTTTTCCCTTTTTTCTTTAGATTTTGATGTAAATTTAAATGATTTGGATTTTTTAGACTTTGAAGGACTTCTAATAAAAACAACTTAGTTACTGTGTATTGTTTCATACAATAAAAAAAATAAGGATTCTGATATCTAACCTTGCATCATAAGTTTCATCAGGTGAACTTTCTCCTTCCAAAGCAGCATAGCCTCTTTCTTTATCTTTTTTATCTTTCTTGTCTTTACGTTTACCAATAAGTAGTTCTTTTTTTGTTAATTTATCAGCATCATCACTATCTGAAAAAAAAATATATTAGTAATACTTTTTTTTATAGATTAACAGTAAATTTGGCTACTTACAATCACTGTCATTATTTCCTTTTTTGCTTATATCACTTACATATAGGCCTGGAAAGTCTTTCATAACTTCCGGACTTTCAAAATCCATTTTTTTTGCATTGAAATAATTTTAGTTTATTTTTGAGAATAACATATTCATATTTACATTAGCTTTTGCTGTATTTAACTGATATTTAGTTAGTAAAGAAAATATCTGTCTCTTCTTTTATGCTTATTATTGACTAAATCGACTTAAATGGAACTATTAGTTGATGGATGTCGCTAGAATCTAAAATTATATATTGACTTAAGAAATATAATAAATGACCATTTTCTTTTTACAAAGAGGAAGTTTTGTATATTACTACTGTTGTATAGATGGCAAGCCGATATTTCGATGTATTCAAGTCAATTTAAAAACAATGTCGGAAGAAAGTGAAAATATGGATAAAAGTGATATGGAAATTCAGAAATCAGAGAAAATGTTCACTCTAAAGAAATGGAACGCTGTTGCTATGTGGAGCTGGGATGTTGAATGTGACACTTGTGCTATTTGCAGAGTACAAGTGATGGGTAAGTCAGTCAGGTTATGTTTTGTTGTGTCAAATTTCCTAATGCATGTTTGTAGATGTATATTGTAGTTAAAACTTATTTTGAATCATTCAAATTTTGTAATGAATATGTTTTGCCATTCAAATAATAT
>JAVIWB010006330.1:0-93474 GCA_031893035.1 Dermolepida albohirtum | reverse complement strand
TAAAACAGTATGTGAAAGTAATAATTACATTTTTAGATTTTAAGTCAAATTTTCTAAATTACAGATTTCAGAAATTAAATTATTTAATTTTTTTTAGCGTTCTGACTCTTCTATTTGATAATGACCCCATGCTAAGGTATTTTGTTTATCGGGGAAAATATATCGCTTATCATCTTTACATGAAAGAGCAACTTTATTTTTCAATTCCGTGAACACTGTATGAAATTCAGAGCGAAATAGATACATCCTTCTCATAATGGTACCATTATCTTCTACCACACTTTTGTAGTCAGAAACAGTCAATTGTTTATCAATAACACTTTTTTTAACTCTCTTTGCGGTTTTAACAGTTTTAGAAAGTAATTTAACGCAGTAAGCTTTAGCACCGGTCCCATAAAAGCATTCAATAATTCCACCAGCATATTCATCCTTCATTTTACCCAATTTAGGTAGACTGGGAGGTATTCCGTGTATATTTCCTTCGGTAAAATTAGAAGTGTCGAACAAATTTAAATTTTTTTTGTTATCATTATATATATTATAATTTTGCACGTATATAACTAATGAATCTGTATCCGTATACAGTAAAGAAACGTCTGTATCGAACATAGGTTTTAAAAAATCATAAAAGAAGCGATACATTACCTCCTTAGCTATTTCTAAAATTGTGAATCCTGCATACACAGGCTTCACATAATCTACACGTACTTGTGCCAATTCGATGGCTGTTAGGGATTCAGAAAAGACTTTGCATGATTTAAAATTTGGTTTTGCAATATATGCCTCAGCGCCAAGTCTTTTATGAATAGTTTCCCAATGGGAAACCAGTTTTATATTAACGCTATTTTCTACATTCTCCATTGTCTTTCCAAATATGCTATTAACCATTAACTTATAAAATTGCTTAAAAAACTCGTTGGTGGATTCGTTCCGTTTTATTGTATTAAAATCAATGTATTTCTTTAACCACCGACTTTGTTTAAATCGAATTCCACGATGAATCCCATATAGTTTCAATCCATGATTTATACATTGTTTCAGAGTTAGGTAATGTATTACATAACTAGATTTATTGTGAAGGTTTGGAATTAATTTACCATACTTCGAATGAGGTGGGATAACGTGTTCCGGACAGAAAGGAAAATCATTATGATGGTCGTGAAGATGTGTCGGATATTCCAAATCAACTTCGAAAACATATCCAGTGTCCCCATTGTCTTCTAAAGCAAGTATATCCATTCCTATGAGCTCCTCATTTGTTAACCATTCATATTGACCATGTGGTAAATTGAGTATCATGGCATAACCATATAAATTTGTTGCATCCAGATATAATATGTATTTCCTGGCCTCTGAAGAATCATATTCTGGTAAGAATTCGTTCTTAGCAATTTCCTTTCTTTTACAACACATACTCACGTCCCCACGTACACCTTTCTTAAAAAAATTAAACATATCTACATCTGTGACTAATTCTAAATTTATACGCGTCATGCGCAACATAGCGTCCCAACTTAATCCTGGTGATGTAAAATAACGTGTGGGATCCAATTTAAAATTTTACATGAAAATATATATTTAGGAAATTTTCAAAAATATCCGCAAGTAGTAGAACATCTGATTGAATATATATATCACTATATTCCCCTAGCGATTGACACTCAAACAAATTCCAAACCTTTTCTGCTCTGCAACAATCTTCATCACTTACGTGATCTATCTGAGAGTAGATCACAAAAACTTTCTTTACTAGGCAGTTTTGATGTGGAAAGACTCTCTTAGGAAGTTACGTAATTATATGGGAATGTACCTTTCTGATGTATTAAACCAAATTTTTCACCTACGTAATATCTTCGAACTTCTTTACACTGTTCATCATCTAAATAAGAAGCTAATTTTTGCAAAAATCTAGCCAGCAATGCGTACATTGAACGTTTACACTCCACGTAAATTGAGCACGTGAGAATTCTGAAATTGCTACACCCACAAAATTCAGCGTTACAACACACGCGACTTGCTATAATGGCGTATAATAACACATAACAGTACAACAAATTATACACCATACGAGCTGTTATTTGGCCATTCGAACTTCAAGGACCCATTCGAATTATACATACTACATCCATAAATTCTACGAAGATTATAACGAGAAACACAGAAATAAATTAAAGCTATTGTACGAAAATATCAACGAGGAAATTCAATAAACAAAAGATAAGGTAATAAATAAATGAAACGAAGGATTGGGAAATATTATTACAAATTGGTCAACAAGTTTTTGCTAAAAGCAGTAAAAACTTTCAGTCTAAATCAAAACCAATATACGAAGGGCCATTGGAGATAACGAAGATTAATCCAGATAACACAGCACATGTCAAGGATAAAACCGGTAAAGAGTTTAAATACCATACTCGCATACTAAAATTAGGAATTATTACAGGTATGGAACAATCCTCATCCTACAAGCATCCGGAAAGGTAATCCAGACCCACAAACACTACCCCTAAAATTAGGCTTAGCATATAATATTAACAATTATTGTAAATTAGTGTTAACTAAAGATTATGGTAAATTTATGGAATCTATTAGTCAATTTAAGGAACAAGACGCGAAAGTAATACAGAAAATTAGAAATAAAATGGTAAGTTTTGAAACTAGACATTTATTAATCATTAAAGATAGGAAAATAAGGGAAATTAATAATTTATTAGATTTAATAGGGTTAGACAGAAAAATTCAAAAGCGAGGTACTATAAATATTTTAGGCTCCGTTGTTAAAATAATAACGGATAATTTAGATGCCACAGACGGGGAAAAATATGAGTCTCATTAGACAACTTCAAGATAATCAAAGTAAATTTAAGAACATTCTCGAAGGTCAAATCATGCTAATCGAAAATACAACAAATAATTTGAATAATAACATGCAAATATTAAGAAATTATTATAACGAACTCTTCACTTTACTAAACGACCAGATAAGTATGTATAATATACAAACAATGCTATATTTGGAAATGTACCAAATTGATTTGATAATTGTCGAACTCAAACTGCTCGTTGACTCACTGACCTTTGCTATCAAACAAATAACGCATCCCTCAGTTATCATGGAAGGAACTGTTAGATAAGCTATGGTCCATCCGAGTGCAAAAAATAAATTTCCATTCGACTTACTTATCGAAAACATTTACCAGATTGAAAGCCAAATAATTATACAGTGCTATCAAGTGCAACCAAAATTTGTGTATGTACTTCAAATTCCTATCATTAAATACCCGTCCTTTCCAGTACTATCATGTTTATCCTATGCCAATACATGTAAACTGCTCATTGTATAAACAAATTAGACCAAAATTTGAATTTGTTGCAATAAGAGATAAACAGTACTTAGAAAGCAATAGTAAACGTAAAATGTTTAGACAAGATTTTATGTGATCAATTGTATGAGTCTGTATTAACAGATCATAGTGCCTGTAGCGTACAATTAATCGAGCAGACTGATAACTATCAATCATAGCAATACGATAACATAATTATTTCAGAAATCAAAATATTGAATTTGGAAGGGAATGTAAAACTATTGTCTCTTCCTCACGTAACTAAACTTGTGTAAAACTGCAGCAATTACATAACAAAAATAAACTATAAAGGAACAATAATAATAGATGTAGAGGATAATTGTCAGTATAAAGTAGAAAATAAGGTAATTCAAAATCACTGCATTAGGGACAAATTAGAAACCGAACTTATCGAAACAGAATTTAAAGTTATACAGCATGTTACCGCACACAGTCTTGAAATCAAAACTGCTAACATATCGAAGCAAATACTTGAAAACAAGAACGAAATAGATTCTATAAAACATATTAAAATTAAGAATATGCATATCCTCAATTATATAATGCTAATGTTTGTAATTATTACAGTAGTTATTCGCTGTGTTAAATAAATAATAAGACGGAATGATTTCCGATGTTTAAGTAAGATTAAAAAAGAAATAGGGCTGCGAGCAAATTTACATTTATCAACAAATGTTGTATAAACTGTTGTAATAAAAGGTAAATTTTCCTCTCAGAGGAATTACGAAATGTATATTCCCCCCTTATGTATCCTTAGAACGTCATTAGCGATAAGATAGTTAAGCGCATAAATACAGGAAACTTATTATTCATTGTAATTATTATATGGGACCGTCTTAACAACAGTTACACCTAACATCGGTAGTTCTAGTTAAGAGAAAAGTGTGATTTGTAATAATCAAGAAAAATAAATACTTTTTAAAAATCCAATTCTTTTTTTGAATTATTTAACTGGAGTATATTTATTCATATACCCCAGACAGTGTCTCTACTACTTCCTCGCCGGCATCCGATGAGAAGTTTCTAGTACAAATAAAATTAATTCCGTACAGGGAAGCGGAGATGGTGAGCAAAGAACAATTATGGACGAAGATGACGAAATCTGTATAGTTCGTGGCGACACCGTTGATTCCGGAAGGATATCAACACCTAGTACATTTAATAGTAAATATAAAAGAAGGTATACAAAATCATACGCAAATCAGCAGAAAAAAGTTTCGCAAATACTCTACTTTTTCAAAAAACATCTTGTATGTACCCTATTAAGTTCTTGTAAGACAATTCAATGGTTAGATGATAATACTTTAAAACATATCGGACGTACAAATACGTATTTTCCTTTGGCTATAGATATAACGAATTGAATGATTACAGTGTAGCCGGTTATTTGGCTATACCTCGGGGCATATTCTCGATAATTATTATACCGTGGAGGAATCTACAAAGCGATTGCAAGCTTTGATTGCTCTTCAATGCAATTATAATGACGAAAGTATTCATATTTTTTAAAATATACTGTATAAAATACTCGATAAAAAATAGAAAAAAAAATTCCATACAAATACACGGTCCGTGTAATGCGGGAAAAACATTATTAGTGAAAGTGTGCGCGTTGTTATGTCTTATTAAAGGTCAAATTCCAAAAAATACAATCAATTCCCGTTGCAAGATTGCATTGACAAGAGGGTGCTAATATGGGACATTGAAGCTTCAGCCCTTGATATATGCAAAATGTTATTAGCTGGGAATCCATTGATGCCAAACATCAAGTACCAAACATGTACAGATCGACAAAACACCGGTGATCGTTACAACTAACATTAAAGTATTTCCAAACGGAGAATCGCGTGTTACGATTCGAATGGTCAACAGCAGACTTATTGGGGCATACACGAAGCATCTGCATCCGTTGGCCTTGCACGAGCTATGGAAATTATATCAAATGATTCATATATACATTGTACCGAATTATTCATATGTAAATATTGTATATATTATATATTTTATTTGTAATAAAAGAATATATACAGAAATTAATATATTTTAAGTACTAGTAGTTTCGTCTTGTTTATCATAACGACTTTTACAGTTTCTGCTATACAAACCACCTACATGATTCTGGAACATGTAGAAATGTTGATTGTGATCTTTGGTATCCGAAACGAAAGCTATTTTAGACGCATAGGAATTCGTAGAATACATAAGTACGGTATTGAATCCAATACTGCATGTACATTGAATTTCACATTCCTCACTAGCATTAACAAACGGCGGAGTAGTGTCTGCGAAAGCGTTCGAACGGATATGCTCAATGCCGAGATGCATTTGGAGTTGACTTCGTAACGAACTTTGCTTATTCGGATATGTAATCAAATGATTTTTTTCAACAATAGATTCGTATGCAAAGAAATCTTGGTAACAAGGATAACTACCTTGTAACGCGTGTTCGAATGGCGCTTTATTTTTATATTTTCTCAATGCCGCCAATATTTACATGTCCGGTATATATTTCCAAATCTTTCGAAATGATGGAAGAGTTCCATTTTTTGGTTTATAGGAATATTTTATGCACGGAACATTAATGTGTTCATTTAAATTATATCTGTCGACTATATTATCCAAACGCGGCTATCCTGTAAATACACGTGTCGTATTTTTTGAAGAGGTGTTTGTAGTAAGTAATATACAAGCGCAATAAGGTAATGCTCTGTTTGCGCCCCAAGACATGGGAAACGCAGGAGCGTTTCTACTGTGATAATTGGTAGGACTTCCATAGAATCTATCTGTGAATTCGCCTTTTGTAACTTCCGATAAATCTTCAATTTGCATTGTTTGTCTTTTTGTTTTACTTTCATATTTTAGCATTTCAACCTGGTGATTTAATCCGACACAATGTTTTCCGTAAATGACATACATCGAATTAGCCGAACCCATTAAAGTAGTGCCATTGTCGAAAGAACAACGAACCTCTTTGGGAATAACTTCCACATATACTTCCTTAATGTAAGCTCCGAAGGGTAAATTACTAAATTCAATAGGGGATGAATAAAAAGGAACCCAATCAACGGGAATGTAAGCTAAAGAAGTATTTATTAAATAATAATCCTCTTCAAGTTTGGGGGATCCAAACGGAAATTTTGCAGAACCAAATCCCCAAGTGTGCATAAGACGGCTCTTCTTAAGAAAAACAACTGAGCGATTTATTCATGTACAATGTCGCTTGTTGAGTAGGTTCATTAGCGATACCCTTTATATTCGGTCGATTAGTAACGCCTGCGACGTCACCTTGTACATCCATGCAGTCACTTTCATCTTGTCCAATGTCACTTACGTTACCAGACGTACTAGGTTGTGTCGGATCTTGCATTATATCCTTCATGCGCAAAGGATCGACTTGTGCCATACTGTACTCACATCACTATACGAGTGATTGGTAAAAAACCTGGAAAATTGCAGCGTGAATAAGGACACGCCCTTAAACATCGAGAATCCAGACGATCGCGTATGAGTGAAATTAGAATTACTAGAACTTAGCAATGTAAGAAAAACAAAGCGGAAACTTATCTACTTGTTTAAGTCGCACAGGTGTTAGTCGCCAAGAAAAAAAAACAAAATAATATTTTGGGTATTGCTACGAAAAGGGAAATATCGATCCTAATCTAATATTACATCAGTAGCTAACTTAGAACTAATAAATTGCTTTTTGTGATATTCGCGTATGTAGGAGTACCCGTTCGCGCATTAATGACACTGTGGCGAGGTCGATGCTGATATTGATGTTGACGGTTGGTCCTTCGACATTGGATGGTGACATTTCTCCGATGATCGCCGGCACTGGTTGATGGTCGGTCCCGCTTGAAGACGGGCCTGGTCCGGTTTACCTGATTCGTTGTCTAGTCTTGTGTTGAACCCTGGTCTTTTCGGCAAAAGTATCGATTCTTCGTATTTCTCTGAGGTGCCTTGGTTGACCCAATTAAATTAGGTGATTTAATTGCTGAAAAATGCAAGCAGACTCGATTGCGCATGAAGAAGGGATAGAGTTAACATCAGGATTAGATTTGGTTCTTGGGTAGATATTGGATGTAACGAATTTAATTGAATGACAATTATTCTTACCAAACTCTAAACAATGTTTTGCCATATTTAATACAGCTTGTTGTGATTCGAAAAACGGCATTCTGAGAATAAGATTCTCACGCAAATCTGGTGCAATAGAAACAGGAATATCGATTACCTCGTTTTGAATTCGCATATTTATTATACAATCCCAGTTTCGGTGATTTTCAGGTTCGTTGCCCAATGATGCTATATTAAATTTCTTCGATGTTATGCGTTAAAGAATGGACGAGACGGCAAAGTTATGTGTCGCCGAGGTGCCCTGAAGAGCGTCGACAGAGCGTCTTTTGACATTTACGCATATACATAACCTGATGAATTATATTGTATATAATTCAACGATGGCTGCTGTTTCTCTCTACGGATTGGGCATGCGATGCCAGTAATTATCCCAACAGTAGCTACCAGGCGGTAATCTTTTCGTTATCGGTTCCTTCGCTGTATTACCTAAAAGTAAAATAGATGAGGCTGATACTTTATTTGCGTAAATTTCCGTAGGATCTCAATGAATATAATTGTCTATCTACATGCAGGCTTTTCTTAGCGCTTTCGTTGATTGTAGAGGTTTTGGTCCTAACATCGTTTTAAATTCGGATCTTAATTGCCTCTTGATTAACGTTACAATCTTGGTGTCATCTCAGTCTGGGTATATATGATTAATATAAATAAATAAATAATAACAATACGAGTGAATAGCAAACAAAAAAGAATTTTTTATTATCGAAAATAGTTTTATTGCTTTTCAAAATATCCTCTTTGAAAATCAATGCACTTTTGCATTCGTTTAAACTAATCTGAAAAGCGTTGCTGCGACTGTGAAGGCGGTATCTCCAAAATATGAGTTTAGAATACCTCAACTGCCTCTTCCGGCATAGAAAACCGTTGACCACGAAGCTTATTCTTCACGTCTGGGAACAAAAAGAAATCACAGGGTGCTAAATCAGGGCTGTACGGTGGATGGCTCATCAAATCAATGTTTTGCCCGGTCAAATATTCAATTGTTTGACCCGACCTCTGAGAGTTCGCATTGTCATGATGGAGAATGATCTGTCGTTTTCGCTTTGTTTTCCTTATTTCTTCAAAAACTTTTGCAAACAAATAATTATGTACCATTCTACAACTCTCTAAAGGCACGGTTGCAACGTGACCGGTTTTTTCCGAAAAACCAGGCAACCCTCGTACTAAGATTATTCCAAGAAAAGGTTTGAACAGTTCTAGGTATTTGGCTTCCTGGAAAACGACGACGGTTTATTGTGTGAATAAAATTTATGAATTCAAAATCGAATTGTATTTAAATTAAAATAAAATAAAATAATATATATATATATATATATATATATATATATATATATATATATATATATATATATAATAATATATATAATAAAAACATGATATAAAAAAATTATTATATATGTGAACAATTATTTTTGGTATTACAAAATTTAGAATTTTATTTATTGGGAAGACAATTCAAAATTGAAATTGATCACATTGCTTTGGTAACTTTAATAAATAGCAGATTTACTAATAAGCGTATTTATAGATGAGTTTGTTATTGAATGAATATTAACTTCACAATTAAACACAGAGCAGATAAAAAGATAGTCGCAGAACCAAATAGTTCACCTCAAGTTATAATATCTAATATAGTATTATGTAAAAGAGGGCTATTTTCAGAAAAAGAAATAAAGTTAGGTCAACAACATGAAGGTCTTGAAATATATAGGAAACAAATTACGAATTTTAATAATAAAGGAGTATATATGGAAGGAAAACATTAAGAAATGTATTAGAAAGAAGAAAGAAAGATGGTTTATGTTACATATAATAATTTATATAGAAAAATAGCTCTAAATATTAATGAAAATTATGAACATGTAGGCAATAGGAAGACTTGGTTAATTTGTAGAGCAGCATATTACACTCATTAAGATAAGACTGTAGATAAAGATGTTATTAAAAAATTTAATATACTTTCGAAAGAGAAAAATAGTAAACTAAAAATAATATCACAAACCATAGTTGCAACAGATAAATTTCACATTATAGCAATTGACAAATTACTTCGCAGTTCAAAAGGATATAAAAATATTTTAGTTATTTACGATTTATTTACAAAATGTATAAAACTTCTATCTAAATGTGACAAAGAATCAACATTATGTGGATTAGAAAGTTTTTTTATAGAACATGAAATACATAGACTTTAGATGTTCTGCAAAAGTACATAATAGTATTATACTAGCAAATAATGCCACATATTTTAATAATGATAAAAACAATATGTACACCAAAGCACTAAATATAAAAAGTTATTGTAGTATCAGATATTCACAAGAGAATCGTTGTGAAAGAATAATTAAAGAAGTTATTAAATATTTAAGAATACTACTTATGGACAATCATCATTAGATTAAATTGGTAAAGGAGCTATAATAAATAATACACCATGAATGAAATGATAATTATACCTTTGTTTCTTATGACAGAACATTTGCCATCCAGACCATGGATCAATAATGAAACGATAAATTATAAAGAGCTATACTTAAAAATTAAAAATAACAAATAAGAAAAAGCAAAAAGCAGAAAATGAAATAGAAGAACGAAGATTAGGTGTAATAAATCTAGAATTAGGTATCAAAGTTTTGGTAAAAGCGTTGAAAGCTACTAAAGAAAATAAACACATTACTGCAAAATTAAGATCTTATATAGAGCCATTTGTTCTTACAGAAAAAAATAATAAATTTTTATGGAGACTGCGGTTGATTGAATTAATGAAAAAGGTGAATAAAACCCCTTACCACATTCGTACATGTTCGTATTCTGTATACGTATTTCGACATCTAAATTGTCATCAGCAGATAATTAATCAGTGTCGCACAGAACAATTCTGCACAACTTCCTTGCCAATCACCAAATCACACTGATCTATTTCAGACACTTTAATATGTCTTATATACATATATGCTATTTTTAATTACATTTATTGTATTTAAAAAACTTTATGCATTCGGTATGTATGTAATTTCATTTAATTTTCTTAAAAAATTTGTTGTTTTGTTATATTTTATTCCGACATTTTAAATTTTGGTATGTATTAGTTTCCTCCTCTTGCCAAACATTATGTGACTTGGGCATATTTTAGATCTTAGCTTCAGTATTACCTGAAACCTTCTAGGGGATTTAAGACTGTTGCGCCTTTAAGACCTTTTATTAGTGGAACCCGCCCTAACTTTCCGAACTATTGGTTGACCCTAGGAGCAGGTCACAGAAACCTTCCAGGTAAGGGATATGCTAAACACTATCACCCATAGCTGATAGAGGCGTGGCAAAGTAAACTAATAGCTCTATATAGCCCCATATAATTGAAGTTCTTCTATTATGGGATATTCTCCTGCCTTTCTAATTATAGAGATTATATATAGGAAATATTACTGACAATGAGTGCACGGTTCGACAACCGTGTCACTTAGAATATTGTCTACCTGATAAGCGTCCTGACGTTTTCTTCAATAACTATACTAAAACAAATGCATTAGATTGTGCACTGGCAAAAACGACCATTTCCATTTATAACGCATTGATAAAGATTGCTGAATTGCCTCATATCTTTTTCCTATTGAAACATAATGCAAAAGAATAACAAAATTTCTTGCATTAGATGTGTATTTTTACTTTTCTTAAGCAATGGCTAATGGTAATGAATGGAAAAATACTTACATACATCCACTATTCTATGTGAACTTTCATTATTAATCAAATAAAATTAAAAAAACTTCATAATTTTATAATACTATATTTGTGCAGATATATTTCGAGATTATTTCCTTAACAAAATTACTATATTATTTTTTAATTTCAGACATGCTTTTTTTATCTATGTATATATATATTAAGTCATTGATACACTTGTAGATATGTTAAAAATGTAAACCTTAAACAATCTTAAGTAAAATAGTGAACTTAAATTAGTCTTATATCAACACTTAATATTACATACTAATATATTACGATATAATACAAAATTAAGAGGAATGTCAAATATGTCTTGAATACTGATACATTAGATTGATAAATCATAGATTATTCATTCTCCTATTTCTCTCAATACTTCTAATTTCCTTCTCGATTTCAAATCGTCGTAAGTCTGTTCTCCGTAAAAAGTCTTGCCTTTCCAAATACCTGTACAAATTAACAAAATTAAAGAAAGTAACTGTACTATTAAAAAATAAAATAACTGCTTTGCACATATGTAAATAAATAACAATTGAAAAAATAAAAATATAAATTAAACTCTTCAAAACTTAAATGCCTTAGCTGTTGTTGAAAACAATATCCTTATGCAAACGAACAATATCTATCGGTAAAAGCTTTTTTCTCATTTGTAATTGTTTCTTATACGAAGTGTGGCAATTAAATAACGAGACTGGTGTGATTGATGTTAATTGATGCAAATAATCTTATATTTAACTTTTATCCCCATAAACCTACTCTCCTCCCCCAGTCTATACATCGCTGTATACGTGTCTTCCATTGTTCAAAACAATGCTGCAATTCATTAGCTGTCAGCCTCTTCAACAACTCTGCACGTTTTTGCTTTCACATGTTCAATAGACTGAAAATGTGTTCCTTTTAAAGCATTTTTCACTTTTGGGAACAGGTAAAAGTCACATGGTGCGAGATCTTGGAAATACGGGGGATGATCAATGCGCTTGTACGATACAAACTGCTTCACAGATAGGGTATTGTGAGCTGGTGCGTTATCCTTGTGCAGAATCCACGAGTCGTTCTTCCACAAATCCGGTCTTTTTCCCTTACTCTTTCCCTCAGCTTGATTAGGACTTCTTTGTAGTATTTCTGATTAACGCTTTGACCCTCAGGCACCCAGTCAGTCAATATAACACCCTTGATATCGAAAAAAGCGATCAGCATTGCCGTCAATTTCGACTTGCTCATTCGTGCTTTTTTCGCGCGCACTTGACGTAACACCTCCTTTAACATTTGTAAATATTTTGTTGGCGATTCTTTTAGTTTGTTAAGGAATTTCAGGTTAATTCGCTGCTCGATTTTTATGTCAAAAACAAGAAACGAAACTACGGGTTGTTGCTTGGGAAGTATCAAGGTCAATGACATTCCTATTACTCATCCGATGCGGCTGCGCGATAGAAGCAGCGAAGTCTCGTTATTTAATTGCTATATCTCATACAATTAATAGCGGATATAAGCAGCCATAATTTTCAAAGTTATTCATTATGTGACGTATTATTTCCAAACCAACTGATGCTGTAACCAAGACGACCGCTATTTTATAACATACAAATGAAATATGGAAGTAGTAAATTTATAAGAAAGAAACAAAAATGTGGCGGAGTTAAGAAAAAGATGAATACATATTCAAAAAATATGAAGTAAATATTGAACAAAACAAAACGAAATGAAAAATGAAATAAATCAAATGAAAAAAATACATTTATAAGAGTTGATCTGACTTCTCCCTTCTACAAATAATATGCAATATTGTGCTACTGTTAGAATTATCCAGCCGAGTAAAGCATTTTATATGATCAGAGAACATCTATTTCTTTTCGTGCGAACATTTCTTTCACGTGTGCACGCACCTGTGCAAGCGTATTAATTTGTAATAAAAAAACATAATGTTATGTACACTTACCCGTCTTTTCCTTTATTAAAATTATTTAGCTCGACCTCTAAATTTTCTTCTTTTTTAAATTTATCCCAATCTAATTTTGACTTTTCCAATGTATTCATTTTTTGTTTCCTTCCTAACTGGTTTAAAACAGATCCTATACCAACACCTGCACGACCACGTCCACATTTTGAAGAATCGGATCCTGATGCTTTATTTAACAGCCTAGCTTCAACGGAATTAATTGCTACTTCCTTTTCCACTCTTACTTCTTCACCAGCAAATTCAAAAATTTGCGTTACTGTTACTCTATTAGGGATACTTCTTTGTTCTGTAAGTTCATTCTCATTTGTTTTTTTGCCTTTAAAGCTTTCCAAATTTAACGCATTTGCTTTGACATCGGTTTCTTTTTTAAAATTTGCCCACAAATTATCTTCGTGTTTCTTTTTTTCTTCTTCAGTCATTTTTCGTTTTTCTTCTTTATTTTCATTAGAGTCTATTTAAAAAGGAAAAATTACACGATTTAATTAAATTTAAGAGAAAAAGAAAGTTGTTGCGTATTTTTTTTTATTAATGTGAATTGCAACCACTGTAATAATACTAACAAGGGAATAGCGGCAATCTAGTTATTCAGATTTTGATAAAACTTTAAGACTGAAAGAGTGCATTCGTATAAGAACAACACAACATCGTAATTAAGCAACTTATACAAAGGATACTAGGAAAGTTTTGCAATATGACGCAACAATGAATCGCCGCGCCATGTCGATGGGCTCAGTCATTCATTAGCAGTGAGAGTGTAAAGTGCTTGCGATGGAATCGTCGTCACGAAATGATATTAGGGCAGTTTTGCGTTATAATTTCCTGCGTGGTTTAAACATGGACCAGTGCTTCGAAGAAATGAAAGTCGCAGGGAGCAAGATCTGGACTATAGGGAGGGTGCTCGAGAAGTTTCAATCCTGTCGTGGCCAAATGTTCGGTGCAGGCTTTGGCGCGGTGAGCTGGAGCATTATAGTGATGGAGGAACCAGGTGTCCATTCATGACTTTGGCCGCAGATTCTTCATAGATCCAATGGCTTTAGGCAGGCACTGTTCAGTATACCACTTAGCTGTGACTGTCTTCTGTGTGTCCAAAACGACGCGTTCCACAATTCCACTCGATTTGAAAAATACAGTTATCATTTTCCTCTTTACAGATCGGGATTTTCTGACTAGTGTGTCCTCACAGCCAAATCTGTTTTGCGCTTTGGTCATCGTAATAGTCACGACCTGTCACGATGTTATTCACATACCGAGATTGTCCCTTATTAAAACTTTTTAAGCATCTCCCGGCACCAAGTCACACGTCGTGTCATCTCCTCTTCAGTCAGTCGATGTGGCACACAGAGAGAACAAACTTTTTTCACGTGTAAATGATCATGCTGAATCGAACGAATTGCTGGTGTATTTAGGCCCAAAGTACCCTCTATCTGTTGGTAGGTCACTCTCCAAGTATTTTCCTCACAGTAGTAACGTTTTCCTCCGTAACTGACATTCGTGGCCTTCCCGGCCTCTCACCATCGTCCACAGTTAAATTTCCCCTTTGGAATTCTCTAAATAAACCTGAATATCGTTGTGCGATGTGGACAAACATCACCTAGTGCATGAGTCCTTTCTTCGAAGCAGTGGTCTATGTTTAAACCACGCACGAAATTATAACGCAAAACTGCCCTAACCTCATTTCGTGACCACGATGCCAAGCACTTTACACTCTCACTGCTAATGAATGACTGAGCCCATCGACATGACGCGGCGGCTACTATGCACATATGAACATGTCTCAACATGCAGCGACAAGCAGTTTCCTACGATTCATTGTTGCGTCATACTGCAAAACTTTCCTAGTACCCTTTGTAATATAAAAGTAAATAATAAATAGTACTTATTAACACCTTGTAAAATTCATATTTTACAATTCGATAATAATTACAAAATTATAATTTATTCTTTTGCAATAAACGATATAGAAATTAGAAATTTAGATACTAATGTCAAAATACATATATATATATATATATATATATATATATATATATATATATATATATATATAATACATCAAAAGAAGAAATTATTAGATTCAATTACTTTTACTCAGAAACAAGATCAAAGTGTCAATTACTTTTACTCAGAAACAAGATCAAACTGTCAATTACATTAATCAAAAAAAAGGTAAATAAAACCCCTTGCCACAACAATGTTCGTATTCTAAGTACGTATTTCAAAGTTGTATGTCATCAGCTGATAATTAACCACAGTGTCACACCTGGATCGCAGAGAACCTAACCATCAAATACACGCTGATCAACATATTTCACACACTTAATATGTTTTCTAGTCTCAAAACTAACACATGTACTAAAGTGCACCCATCGCTTTCACTTATGGAAGTTTTTTTAACCGTCGTATCTCCATGAGCTCAAAGAGACACGAATAAGTTATCAGACGTTTATCTATGTTTAACAGGATTTTTACTTTTCTCAACAAATATGCTCTCGTAACTGTCCAATTCACGATAATTATTTATATTTTTATTAAATTACGCGATTACACTATGATTATTTTCTAATACGTGTTTCGCTAAACTGTATTTCTTAGGGCGATTAAAATTGATGGGCGCGATATGTTCTTTATACCAGGTTCCTATCCAGCGTTTAGTTTCACCGAAGTATTGTTTATTACAATCTCGGCATTTATTTTGTAAATCCCTGAATTCTGATTTAACTCGACTTTACTTTTGCCATTTCTTAAAAGACAAAATTTTTGTAACTGGGTGAAACGGTAAGCAATTAAACTGATCGATTGTTTTGAGGTGACAAACAAATGGTATCCCGGGAATTGTTTTTTTAAGTTAGTTTTCCTAATTTAATGATTATTTCCGAATCAAAACTGTTGTATCTATCCTCTTTCGTGTCTCAATTTTATTAATGGAAAACTAATTACACGATTGATAAGAAAATTGAAAGAAGCCATCTTTTGCTGCATGCTATCATATGAATCCACCGTGATAAACCTATTTACATTTGCTTCTCTCCGGAAAATATCAATTTTTATTTTATGATTACTAGAGTACCTATGGAAGCTAAGGTGTCATTGTTTTGTTTTTCTACTGTGCATTTAATCGTGTGGAATTTTGAATTTAAGTGCTTAATCAAATCGCCTAAGTTACATTTGTGTGTCAAAAATCGTGAAAATATCATCCACATGCCTAATTCATACTCTTGGAAAATATTTGGCTTTATATTTAATTCAGCACATGAGTAAATCCGCTATAAATGGAGAAAAACAATTGCACATTGCTGTCTCTTGCTTCTGTTCATAGAATTCATTTACGAATTGGAAACAATTTTGACACATACATAGGGTTGTCATCACAAATATCCATTTACTTTTTCCGGTTCAATCTTATTTTTACAAAAAAAATCTAAATATTTTAAGTTTCTGGAATAGGTGCCGAAGAGAACAACGTTACGTCGAATGACATTAAAATTTCCCCGTCTTTGATTATTTGAACTACTGAAAGTTTGTTAGTTGCCAAACTGAGAAACTTTCGTGTTTTTCGAGCATATGTTTGTATTTATTCACTAACCATTTTGAAATTAAATAAGTCGGTGAGTTAATCCCTGAAACAGTTAGTCTCATCGAATTACCTGGTTTGTGTATCTTAGGAAAATACATTCTCGGGATCATTGGATTACTTGCACTTAATTTATAAATCTGGTTAGAAGTTATTAACCTTGGACATTTTTTAATGCGTCTTTAGTGTCTCTAATCATTTTAGGTAACGGATTTTCTTAGATTCAACATATTGATTTTTTGAAATTAAGTTTTTCACTTTTTGAAAGTAGTCGATTTTGTCCAAATTATTAACTTATCCCAGCTTCTGTTTCTCGATTTAAGATTTCAGGAGTTCCACTCCTCATTAACTGACTTTTGTTAATGCTGCCGTAAATTCGCCTTAATTTGGATTTTACAAGCGTCTCTAATTAAGTTTTTTGAACTTGGTTCTAAATTCTTAATTGAGGTTTCAGCCTTTGCAATCACCTCCTCCGTAGGAGTATCTTCTGTTTAGTAAGTAGATTTTTTACGATTACAAGTCTCAGATGAATGTTTGACGACTAATGTTTCTTTTATAAGAATTATATCAATACTATTTTCTAATGATGACAAAACTCTTAGAATTTCTTACCTAGACCTTTAACTTTACTTTTTAATTTATTGTTTGTGATATTTCCGATTTTCCTATACACATTACACCAGGCTTCAAATTTAACATTATTAAAATTTTTTGTTAATTTCAAATATAGTTCGTAGAATTCTAATTTTAATCTACTTCTTTTACAGTACAAATAATTCTTCCCTAGTTTTAACCATTTCGTTTTCGCATGTGAAATGAGTTTGTCATTTCTTCTGCAATTTGACGTCACTTTTACTGTAATAAATTTTGGAAAAACATTTTTATTTTTACACCGTTTCAAGAAATTAATATCTGCACTTAATAATTTAACTTTAATATATAACTAGTGAAACTTAGTTCCTTTGATCGGAGTCACCACGAAGGAAAATTTTAATGACTTCTTTTCATTAACGAGATAGATACGAAAGAAAATTAAATTTTATTAAGAATATTGCGAGATATAATGATTTTGATGCGAAAATAATCATTAGTTTAACTAGGAAAACTGACTTAAAAAGACAATTCGTGATGCCACTTGTTTTTCACCTCAAAACAATTCATCCAGTTATAAAAACATTAAATAGGGTTTTTAGAGAACGCGGATTTCACGTTACAGTTCGCTCAAGGAACTTTATTAAATCTTTCTTAGAAAATTAGAAAGATAAAGTCGAGTTTAATTAGAAATCGGAGATTTACGACATAAAATGCTGAGATTGTAATAAATAATACATAGGTAAAACTAAAGGCTCTATAGGAATCCGATATAAAGAATATACACGCACATCAACTTTAATCGGCCTGGGAAATCAAGTTTAGCGAAACACGTGTTAGAAAATAATTATAGTGTAACCGGAGATAGTCTACATTTAATCAAAAATATAAATAATTACCGTGAATTAGACAGTTGCAAGAGCATATTTATTGTGAAAAACAAAAACCATATGTTAAACATATACTTATAAAGGTTCAATAACATATTCTTGCCTCTCTGAGTCCCTAGAAAATACGATCGTTAATAATGGTCCATAGGAGGTGGGGATGTAATTTAGTATGTGTTAGTTCTAAGACTAGCAAACATTAAATTGTGTGTAAATAAATGTATTTGGTGTTTAACGATGGAAGTTGTGCGAGCTTTACCGTGGATCCAGGTGCGACACGGTTATTAATTATCTGCTGATGGTGAAAACCTAGTTGTCAAAATACATATACAGAATGCGAATTTTATGTGGTAAGGTATTTAACTACCTTTTTTTATTAAACAGTCTCCATTAAATTTTTTTGTTAAATACATTACTTACTCTATTCTAATATTTAATTATCATTTTTACAAAAACTAGTATAGAAATATTTAAACAGGTAAAACAAGAAGGATAAAAAATCCAAGGGACACACTGAGAATTATCTCCGCATATTTAACTACTACGGAAATTTCTATTCTAAGGTGTACTGTGCCAGGTCAATGACAATAACGAAATCATCATATTTACATAGATGTTCACTACCACGATAAATGTATCCTTTTTACTAACTTAAGACATAATTTTATATAAAAGGAGAATAAATCGATCCCGTTACATTAGTGGACTTATACAGATCGAATTACATGTACCGGTTTGTGAAATTATTTTTTAGAAAATAGGCAAGTTCCACTACAATCTATATGTTGAATATATTTTTAATTAAAGTATTTAAATTTGAATAATCTCTATCTTCATATATTAATCATAGGTTGCTTATTATTTAGTATACTATTTAAATTTTGCACAATTAAACGAATAGATAATCAAATATAATTAAAGCATGATTTTCAGTAATAATTATTAAAAAATAGATCAAAAAAATTCTGTAACACATATTTAGACTAAGATTTTATTTTTATTAGCGAGTATTGCTGAATTTACAGCCAATAGGCAATTTTATTGTAACACACATGTTCAGGAAACCGGAATATTTATTTATTGTATACATTTTTTGTAACCTCATAGTTTTATTTTCCATCAAAACCCTTACTTTATATCAATAATTATAGATATTTACAAATTTTACATTTTATATAGCGGTAGATCGTGACGCACATTTTATTATTATACACATTGGGACAATACAGATTGTAAAACTTTATAATTTGAATATCTGTTCCCATTTTTCTGTCACGTTCGGCTATATTCTGTGTCTTGGGTTTTCCCTTTCTAATTATTAGGTCTCAAAGTATTTAGCAAAATACGAGGATAACCGTTTATATTTCTGGAACTGGCAACACTGTTAGTGTTGCCTCCGATCTGGCGATTGCATCGTGAAGTTTGTCATTTTTGAAATATATTTACCTTAACAGTTTTATTATCCGGTCGCTATTTCTATTGTTAACAGTAACTTGAAAATTTTATGTCAGCGAAAAAATGGAATTAACTCGCGAACATTTTCGTGTAATTATTTTTCATAACTTTTGGCGTGGATTATCTCAACAAGAATGCATCGACGACCTGAATTCTTTGTATAGTGATGAAGCACCATCGAAAACGTTCTTTGGACGATGAATTTCGTGGAGGTCATCCCACAAATGTTGTGTCGGAAAACATTAATGCAGTATCTAAATTGATAATGCCAGACCGTCATGTGACATGCAGATGCCTAGAGATGGACGCATCTCTTGGCATTAGTAACACCAGCGTGCATAAGATCCTGCATAAACATCTAGCCATTACGAAGCTATGTTCACGTTGAGTACCACATAATTTTACAACCGCTCAAAAAGGGACTCGTGTCGTTTGGTGCCAAGATATGCACAAAAAATACAGCGGCGGTGTTTCAAAGAACGAATGCAGAAGTGCATTGAGAATATTTTGAAAAGCAATAAAACTTTTTTCGATAATAAAATTTTTTTTTGGTTTGCTATTCCCGAAATATAAACGGCCTCCCTCGTATAAAGATTGAATATCTAAATGTCTTTAATGTATCTTCCTATCCCTGGGATTGTCCACTTTCATTATCATTAAATAATCTTTATAACGGCATCTAAATTTTATTAATAATCGTTACCTGAGCTTTCCTAAGTGCAAAAACTTCTAAACAATGCCAATCTATCGTATCTATAGTAGTAGTACCCGTTTTGTGGACGGGTATTTGTACCCGTTTGGAAACTACTTACTTCAAAAGCGAGACACAGTACTAGTACTCGTTGGTTGATTTATAAGATATAAGTAGATGTTTGTTTTAAGATTCAAGTAGTTCGAGGAGCTATAAATTTTCAACGTTTGTTTACAAAAAATAATTTAAATGACTTCAACGCAATTCTATATAAGTAAGATGATTCTCATAAATATCGTTCATTATTTATGAATGTGTTTATTGTACTGAACATTAAACGATTACAATTTATTGGTTAGACACACAAAATTTATTATAAAACGTAAAATTATCGTCCAAATAAAACAGTTTTTAGTTATCGTTAAACGTGAGCACTTTATTCCATATTTTTTATAATTTTATAAATCGAAATTCTTCGTTTAAAATGGCTTCTGATAGTGAAAGTGATAATGAAGTATATGACACTTTGTCAGAAATTTCAAATGATGCGAATATTCCTGAACTTGATAGCGACTGCGAAAATGACGACGAATTGTTTCGTCCAAGAAGAAATAGAATTTTGCCTATACCGCTTAGCGACTCCCTCCTCTGATGAGAGTGATAATGAAGGACTCGACTGGTCAGAAAACAACAACACCAATAATCGAAGAGTTTTTGAGCCAAAGTGGGATTATGTAGTTCAACTTTTTATAGGGGACGATTTATTTGACTATATGATGACAGAAACAAATCGTTGTCACGCACAAAATATACAAAGATTTGGAGCTATTGCAAAATTTGTCAAAGTGTCAGTGGTGGAGTTGAAAAAAATGCCAGGGTTGCTTTTACTAATGGGCAGAGTTCGCAAAGACGCAAAGAATGAGTATTGGTCAACTGACACAATAATTGAAACACCAATTTTTGCGCCAGTAATGAGTAAAGACAGATTTCGACAACTATGGTACTCATGGCATTTTTCTAATAATAACGAGAATGGCAACGATAGAGACCGTCTTAAAAAATCCGCCCTATTATTTCATATTTTATACCGAAATTTCAAGATGTTTATAAGCCATAGAGGGAGCTGTCTCTGGAGGAAAGCGTCATGCTATGTCATTCAAAGTATACAATGCATCCAAAATTATTAAATATGGCATACTTATCAAAATGATTTATGAAGCTAAAAGTGGGTATATTTGTAATTTTCGAATATATTATGACGAAGGAAGTCGACTACAAGCAACTATTTTAAATCTGCTGCAGCCACATTTAAACTTATGGCATCCCCCATGGACCCAATTTTCGATGACTCGGCCACACAATTCGGCCGAAACGGCTGCTATTTCGCGTTCAATGTTGGCTCTGAGCTCTTCCAACGTTGTCGGCTTGTTGGCATAGACCAATGACTTGACGTAGCCCCAAAGAAAAAAGTCTAGAGGCGTTAAATCGCACGAACGAGGCGGCCAATCGACTGGTCCATTTCTTGAGATAACACGCTCATCAAACTTACTCTTCAATAAATCGATTGTAGCGTATGCTGTGTGGTTTGTGGCACCGTCCTGCTGAAACCACATGTTGTTCAAGTCCATATCTTCCAATTCGGGGCAAAAATAATCGGTAATCATGGCGCGATAACGATTACCATTCACAGTAACGTGACGATCATTATCGTCGACGAAAAAATATGGCCCTATGACGCCGCCGGCATGCAAACCGCACCAAACAGTTATTTTTTGTGGATGAAGTGGTGTTTCATGATTTTGCTTATTGACGAACCCATTGAGCCAAAAATGAGCTTCGTCACTGAAAATGATTTTGCGATGAAATTGATCATCTTGGCGCATCTATCTTTTCCAGAGCCTAATCGGAGAACGTACGTCGCTTCAAATGGTCCATCGGCTTCAATTCTTGAGTCAGCTTGATCTTGTATGGGTGTAAACCAAGATCCTTACGCAAACTTCGCCATAAAGTGGTCTGGGCGATGCCCAACTCTTGAGAACGCCGTGGAATTGACTGATTTGGATCATTTGCTACGGACGTTTCAACGGCAGCAATATTTTCGACACTTCGACCAACCCGTTGTCTCACTGGCACGGCAACATCACACAATGAATATGTAGACTCAAATTTTTGCACTAAACTTGTTACTGCCTGTCTACTAGGGCGAGAATTACAACCGAAAATCGGAGTTAACGCTCTTAAAGTAGCGATCACCGACTCCGAATTTCTGTAGTAAATTTTTATAATCTGCAGCCGTTGTTCGTTCGTGTACTTTACCATGATGAAAATGTTAAGTTTACTGAATAAATTGACACTGACAGTTCGATGATTAGTGAAAGGGCGCGTTCACAAGTTGAATTAAAAGTTGTCAAGTCCCTATTGGAAAACCGTTTATATATGGACAATTATATAATTATAATAGTGTTAATACAAGTGAATTACTATTACAGCATAGATTCCAGATTTGTGGTACTATACGTACAAATAGAGGCCTTCCCCCATCTATAAGGAATGCAAAAAGAAGAGAATCTATGTATGTTTCGTCACCGCCAAGATATTTTGTTACAAAGTTGGCAATCAAAAAGACTTGTCCGAATGATTTCGACGATACATTCTGCCGATGTTATACAAAGTCACAATATTGATTAGGTGGCAAAAGAAAAAATTTGGAAGCCAATATGTGTTATTGACTATAACAAATTTGTGAAAGGTGTTGTTATCAGTATTTGTCGTATTACTCGATACTACGCCGTACAAAAAAATAGATAAAAAAGGCTGTTATGTTTTTAAAATTGTGCACCATTTAACGTGTTTAAAGTTTTTAAAACATTAAATCCAAACTCACGTAAAAGATACAAAAGTTTTTTGCACGATCCTGTGCCGAGTACATCTGGTTCATCTAGACGACATGATCATCCCAGAAGACTGTCAAAAAATGAAAAAACATGAAATAATTAAAAAAAAAACAAAACTCTAGAGACAATGCCGTGTTTGTGCTGCGCACAAGAAAAAAAGTTTAACTTGTTATATGTGCCAATTTTGCTATGTGCCTCTTCACAAGGGAGAAATACTGTAGAAAAATATTAATACTTAGTTTTAGTAAATAAATTTAGAAAAACGGAGAAACGAAAAAAACAACAATTTTTACCGTGTCCACTAGTTTATAGTGTAAATAATTTTTTTGTTTTCGCGATGTGTCTTTTTACAAAAGGTAATGTTTTTTACTGCCATAATTCATAAAAATATTAGTGCTTAGTTTTAGCCAATAAGTTTAATTGTTACGTTGTTTCCCTTAGTCTACAGTGTAAATATATTTTTTGTTTGAATAATAAAAACAATAGATTATAATCGGTCATGTTATGAAATTTTATTAAAATTCAACCATTATTTTTAAAAATTTAACTAATTTTCAGACGCGATTTTTCACTCACTACGCAACCTTCTTCTTCTTTGCAGTTTATTCGAGCTAAGGCTCTGCCCTTTTGCTCTCAGTCGTCGGTGTGATTAATCTTCACATTGATAGTTTAGTTCCTTCGATATTCAATCGTTTTCTTCACTATCTATTTCCATTGCGGCCTTCTGTATTTTTGGTGTGTTTTGGGATATTCCGTTATGTGTGTAAGTGTCGCGTTTGTGTGTGTTTTCATCGCTTTGTAGAAGCTCTTTGCTCGGTTCTTTATGTGAGTGATTAGCGGTTCTAATCCCGCTTCTCTGTGTATTTGTGTATTTCTCATGTACCACGGCGACCTGAATGCCATCCGCAGTGATTTGTTTTGAAACGCGTTTAGTTTGTTTTTGAGTGTCTTATTTACATGTAGCCGTATGAGCAATGCGTATGTTGTGATGGGTCGTATTATTTGTTTGTAAATGAGTATTTTTGTTCTCGGAGTTAGTGTTGATTGCTTTCCGGTTAGCATCACCAGCGCGCCGCGGGCTTGTTTGGCTTTTTTAATAGTATTGTTTACGTGTTGTGTGTATGTCAGTCTTTTATCTAGGGTGACGCCTAGATATTTTATTTCTTCTGTCCATTTAATGTGTGTGTTGTTAATTGTCAGATTTGTTGTAGGTGGTTTTTTTTCTCGTTTAAACACAATTGCTTGTGTTTTGTCTATGTTGATCGCGATGCGCCAGGTGTGGCACCAGTCAATGAGTTTGTTTGTGTTCTCTTGTAGTTTGCGTACCGCGATTTGTTCCTTGAACGATTGTGTGAGTATCGCGGTGTCATCTGCATATGTGGCGATTATTCCTCGTTGCGGTTTGGGAATATCCGCGGTGTATATCGCGTACAGGTGTGGTGACAGTATTGATCCCTGTGGGACTCCTGCCGTCAGCACGTGTGTTGTCGATTGTGTATCTTGTATCGTGATATGGAATGTTCGTCTGTATAGGTATGATTGTATGATTCGTGTTATGTGTCAACAAGTGTGTTGTCGATTGTGTATCTTGTATCGTGATTTGGAATGTTCGTCTGTATAGGTATGATTGTATGATTCATGTTATGTGTTTTGGGTAGTTGTGCCACACGCGGTCAAATGCCTTCGATATATCGAGGAACACAGCCGCGGTTTTTTGATTCTTGTTATATCCGTCATTAATGTATTCGGTCACCCTGGATAATTGTGTCGTGGTTGAGTGATTGGGTCTGAAACCGTGTTGTTCGTCGGGTCTATTACTTTGCTGATTGTGGGGAGTAGACTTATCGGGCGGTAGTTCGCGGAGCTTTTGTGATCCTTACTCGGTTTCGGGAACACAATGATTTTCACGTGTTTTCATTGTTCTGGATACGTTTGCATTTTTAAAATCGCGTTTGCGTCACTTCGCAAATTTCGCCCGCTACGCAGTATCGTCAGGGCTACTAGACAGCCCGCTTATAATGTGTTAACTGTCACCAATCAATTTAACAATACACTACGATTTGCGACCGCAATTTATCGCACGTAATCTGAATTTTAAATTTAAATCACGTACTGTACCTTGTCAATAACAATGAAATTATCACCTTTACATGGATGTTTACTACTCCTTTAAGCTGACTTTAAGAATTTTATATAAAAAGATAATAAATCAATCCCTTCGGTATATTTGTAATGCATTGGTGATACCGTAAATTATGTGTAATTATGAATTTCTTATTATGTCAAATTTGTGTGAACAGGCCATCGCAAAGAGGATTTTCAACGCCAAATTGTGAGTAAATTTTTATTCTTTGGGTACGAAACCTACATTCAACATTCGATTTTTGAATCGATTGGTGTATCCCCTTCGTAAATAAAGTAAATCCTCACATGCATCAACATATATCGACAATACATTTGAATTTCCCAAAAATATTATTATTGTTGAGATTTGTCTCGGTAGGATCACATTTACACCAGAGTTAACGAAAGGACAACGAATGATAGTGTAAGTCATACAAATACTGCTATTAAATCATAACCTACTAAAAACGTATACTTTTGGTCAAAGATAAAGAGATTTATTAAATTTATTATTAACCAAAATGCAAACAGATACGGAAGCAGATATGCCTATTTTAAAAGGTAATTTATATACAAATATCGCACTTCAAACTTATAAAAGAGGTTTAAAATGCTTTTCGGAAAACTGAGAAATAATTTATTTAAAAAAGCCATCGACTTTGGAAAGAGTTATGTCAGATATATTAGAATATCAGAACCGGTAATACAGATGTGGAATTTCAATAGCTACACAAAACCAACGCAAAATTTTAACTCAGGTCACACCAGAGAATATAAACAATCCAAGAACTACGAACACTTTTCCCAGTACTATTCCACGATTATAAAGCCCATCACCACAAACAAATCTTTTTTAACACGAAATCAATTTCCCCACCAAATACTAATTTCGACAACGGATACGACAACAATTTCCTTAAAGAAATAAATTTCCTTACAACAATCATTTCCGCAACAATCAAGATTACAAATTAAAAAACCAGGTTCCTATAAATTTGCGGAGACACCTGGTTGACAACTAGAAAGACGTCAACCCAGACAACAACCAATGGTCATAAACCCTAGTTTGAGTTGATTTTGTTCTAGAAATACCATTCTTATCTACCTTCAATGCATATGGACAATCGCATATATCATTTCACATTTTTTAAAAAAGTACGACAAGGCACATGGCGCTACGATAGATAAAAAAATTAAATGTTAAAAACTAATGTTGCTAAAACTTCCTTAAATTTTCAAAATTCGACAATAAAAATCGGTTTAAGAGAAAGAAAAATCGTACAGGTACTAGTAGATAGAAACCTACAAAGAATCCTTATTATACATCAAGAAATCATACCAGGAGTACAAATAGAAATATCTGAAAACATCATCACTGCTCAACATTACCATCATAGAGATAATAAATTTCAGTACTCAGTATAATTAAAATTAGAAAAACCTGTATCGATTAAATTATACCAGGATATATAAGAAGAAGTGTATAACCAAGTATCAATAGAAGAGGTAAGACAGTTTCAAAAAGAAAATGTGATGCATAAACTACATCTCGATCATTTAAATTACGAAAAACAAGTTATAATAATAAATATGTATGTATATGCTCAAAATATAAACATCTTTTTCATGATGATTGTATACCATTGACTTTCACGTCCACATATGACTTAAAGATAAACACCTATATACCAGTATTTCCCTAGTATATTTTGCACAGCAGCTTTCTCTCCCAGATTTTAATAATAATTTGTTGAGTTTTGTAAAGCCTTTCGTTAGATAGTCTAGATAGAAATTTCAATCTGGATAGTATGTTATCCTTTGTCAACGTTCGTTCTATTTCAGTTTTTTTCTTTTGCATTATTCATTAATACCAAAATATATCTGAAGAAGGTGACTTTGTTAAAGAATACTCTACCATTAACTCTTTTCTTATTGTTAAACCAATTTTATTTGTCTCATCAATTACTCCTTTCGTATTCTTTTTAATTCAGGTTTAATTCCAATAAGCAAGGCGTTATCAATGTAAATTATGCACTGTGCATAGGTGAGTGAGTGTCTGTGTGTGGACGTGTGAGTTTGTGGAAGTTTGAGTGTGTGGGTGAGTGAGTGTCTGTGTGTGGGTGAGTGAGTGTCTGTGTGTGGGCGTGTGAGTTTGGGGATGTGTGGATGTGTGAGTGTGTGGGTGAGTTAGTGTGAGTGAGTAAGTGATTGAGTGAGTGAGTTAGTAAGTGAGTGAGTTATATACTTGAAGAAGGCGACTTTTTTAAAGAATACTCTACCATTACTCTTTTCTTATTGTTAAACCAATTTTACTTGGCTCATCAATTACTTCTTTCGTATTCTTTTTAATACAGGTTTAATTCCAGTAAGCAAGGCGTTATCAACGTAAATTATGCACTGTGCATAGGTGAGTGAGTGTCTGTGTGTGGACGTGTGAGTTTGTGGACGTGTGAGTTTGTGGATGTGTGAGTGTGTGGGTGAGTGAGTGTCTGTGTGTGGGTGAGTGAGTGTCTGTGTGTGGGCGTGTGAGTTTGGGGATGTGTGGATGTGTGAGTGTGTGGGTGAGTTAGTGTGAGTGAGTGAGTGAGTAAGTGATTGAGTGAGTTAGTAAGTGAGTGAGTGAGTGATAAGTGAGTGAGTTATATATTTGAAGAAGGCGACTTTTTTAAAGAATACTCTACCATTACTCTTTTCTTATTGTTAAACCAATTTTACTTGGCTCATCAATTACTTCTTTCGTATTCTTTTTAATGCAGGTTTAATTCCAGTAGGCAAGGCATTATCAACGTAAATTATGCACTGTGCATAGGTGAGTGAGTGTCTGTGTGTGGACGTGTGAGTTTGGGGATGTGTGAGTGAGTGAATGAGTGAGTAAGTGATTAAGTGAGTTAGTAAGTGAGTGAGTGAGTGATGAGTGAGTTATATATTTGAAGAAGGCGACTTTTTTAAAGAATACTCTACCATTTCACATATTTTTTAATCTTCATGTTCAGCAAAATTCTAAATATTTTTTTCAATCAATAGAATAATATATTGTTCTAAAATCAATAAAAAGCAAGCCAGCTGTCATTCGGTATTAATAACACGAGTACATAATTTGTATCAACATAAGTACAGTACCGCGCAATAATATAAATTCAACTTTTTGGATTTATTTTTATAAGAAATAAGACAAAATAACACTTATGAACTATTTATTAACATTATAATATAAAGATTAAAATATTTTTTTAAATAATATAAAATAATATTTTGTTAGGCCACCCTTTGCATTGACCACAGCGGCAATTCTTCTCTGCATGCTTCTGATACATGACGCAGCAATTTTTTTCAAATCCTGATTATTGCGTCAAGTACTTTCAATATTTTGTTTTAAAACAGCTAGGATCGGATTTGGAGTTCAGTAATCAATCTGTTTTAAAGTAGTCTACACGTTATCGATTAGGTTTAGGTCTGAGGACTTGCCTGCTCACGGCAATATCTGTAAGTTGCTGTCTGAAAACAAATCTTTTATTGATTTTGCTGTGGCATGGTCCGCCATTTTGTATAAGTTTATAAGCTACATCTCCAGAACTTAAAGAATCAAGTTCATTGTACTGTACTTGGTTCATTATAAACGTGACATAATACAGAGGCCCTGGTTTAGCTCCTTTTCTAATATGCGGGACTAAATCATAATAGCTGGAGCTTCATGGAAATGCTCGTGTGATCTTTTCTTAACGAAGTGGAAAGTGTTATTCTACAGTGAATATATCCTTGAAAGACGAAATAAATATTCATTTAATTTGTAAATTTACTAAGAACGTGAAAAATTTTATGAACATAAATAAAATAATGACACATATCTTTTCCTAATCGTCAATCATGAGACTTTTATGCTGTTTTGCTATTTTAATCTTATTTTCATTTTCATCTTTAGTCTTTTCGCTGACCGGTGATTATAAATTTTCTCCTCGTATAATTGAGGATTCGTCTCGATACTTAAATTTGATCTGCTTCTAAGATTTGTAGCACCTCTCTAATAGTCGGTGTCGATTCTCTAATAATCTTTTAATAACTAATCTATCTCCAAATTCCGTTGTCTTTCTCTTTCTTCCACAATGAATGCGGCCGCTTGAAGTGTATGGTAGGTTTTCTGCAATTAAGTTTGCCATCCACTGCTTGACGAGAAATACGTCCTCATCTTGCTATTTCTCGATGAGAATAGTTCCTAGTTTTTAATAAAGTCTCTATGTTCACCTTTTTTGCACCTTTTTTGACTATGTTTCTCAATTGTTCAAAAATCGCTACCTTCACAACACGACAAAAAAAAAACAAAGAAACTAAAATGTCACAAAATTTTAAAGATAATTATATTTTACAAATTCAGTATCTGTAATAAAAGTTTCACTTTATACATTATACAACACTGCACTTAGAATGACGAAAAGAAGGAAAAAGAAACCCCCCTATAATTTCAGAGGGCGTTTAATCCTGAGAAGGATGTTTAGTGGTTGTTAAGATACTAAAAATTTTATAGATGTTGTAAAGGATATCTAATAAAGAAGATATTTTAAAAACAGAAAATATGATATTTGCTCTACTTATTATGTAATTTTTAAGAAATGCGAGAGGCCCTAATTTAATTGCGCAGTACTGTATATGATGGAGTCGATTTGCTTTTTCGAAAACCACTCTGCTCATCTGCCATCAGCGGTTTATAAAATTCCTCTATTTACGCTTTCACAAAGTAATCACAGTTTTACATACAATATCTTTTAATGCAATTCTTCTTGTCGCCTTGTTATACACATACACTATGGTTGCCTTTTTTCCAGTCAACGGACATTTCTTCCTCTATCCAAATCATATTTACAAGGTTGTCTTCTTTTTCTGTTAAAACCCTTGCTCCGTATTTAATATTTTCAGTTGTAATACTGTTACAACTAGGACGATTTTTATTTATCTTTTTTTTATATTTTGTATACCCCAAATATACTAATTAATTTTCTTATCGACGCTTTAATTTTTGAAAGAACTATAGACAATTTTTTCTCATATTTTTTTATGTAAAAAAATTACTGAAGAAAAATGCTGGTACATTTACTTTTAACAAAATTATAAATAATTTTTACTTTTCAACACGACACTAGCGTTATAATTTACGGCATAAATTTTCTTGTTTATGTCAAAAATTTAGGTCTAATTTAGGGCGTTTGAAAATAAAACGCGGACACGTTTTCTTTTAACAAAGTTTTAAATAATTCTTTCTTAGATTTTTTATTCTGACTTCACACAAACACCACAATTTATTATGAAACAAACATTACAAATGTCCATCTAATTTTGCATCAATTTTGTACGATAATTCTCTGAGTAGTTTGAAAGTTGTGCTAAAATTTTGCAATCAACCGTATATGACTCGAATTATACTATCAGGTTGTTACATATGAAATGTCCGATTTTGTAAGGAATAAAAAAAAGTCTAAATTTTAAAAAATATAAATATTTATTCTGCAAAATAGTCTCCGTTTACATCAATAGTTTGTTGCCAACGGCCTGGAAGCTGAAAAATTCCCTTTGAAAAGAAATCTAGGTTTTGACGGCTCACATATTGCTCAAACACTGCTATTACAGACTCCCGGTCAGGGAAGTCCCTATTTTTTAAGTGATTGTCTAAACTTCGGAAAAAATGAAAATCAGTTGGCGAAAGGTCAGGTGAATAAGGTGGGTGGGGGAGAATCTCGTAACCAAATTCCGAAAGTTTTTGGATTGTCTGTCGTGCAGCATGAGGTCTTGCATTATCATGAAGAAGTATGGGTCCATGCTTATTGACTAGTGAGGGCTGCAAGGGCTCAATTTTCCATGCATAGTTTCCAGTTCGGCACAATGTATATATATATGCATACACTTTAATACATACCAAATGTATTTTATTAATTTTTATTAATATTACAGTTTAAAGTAATTACCACGTAGTAGTAGGAACAAAATGTATACTGTGTATATTTTGGTTCTCAATGGTACGGATCGCGTACGGAGTTTGTTTTCGTAAGGTTATTTTTCGCCGTAGTTTTCCAGGTGCGACACTGTTTAATTATCTGGTGATGATGACAACTTAGTTGTTGAAATACGTATATTTTTTTAAAATTTAATATCCCAATCAATTTACAATCTATTCACATCGGAACAATAAGTAAATATTTTAACTAACCATTTAGACGTGTAGGAAACTAACCCAGTGGTTATTTCCTATTGAGTCATAGTTAGAATACAACTATTTACAATTTGGGATAACACAAGTATTAACATATGTATTTACATTACAATTATGTATATCACTAATGAAAAAAAAGAACATAATAATGCGCAAGATTAAAAAAGTCTAACACTTCTAGTTTGAGGGGCACTATTTTGGAATCTATAAACTAAATCGTAAGGAGTGTACCGTTTAAGTCTGCGCCTTATAATACGTTGCAGTGCTAGGTTTTTAGCAAGATTATTTGGGTGTATTACGAGTCTGCTCAAATAATTCTCACTTATGTTCTTAATTTCTTGTTTAACCGAAGTTACATTCAAATCGCGAGCAATTGAACTACTTAAAACGAACCATGGAACGCCGCTGACTACTCGAAGAGTTTTTGCTTGAAGTCTTTCGAGAATTTCGATGTTCGAATTTGATGCAGAGCCTCAGAGTTGAGCTCCATACGTCCAAACTGGCTTGAGGATAAATCTGTACACCAAGATCTTGTTTTTAAGAGATAACTTGGATCTGTGACCAATAATCCAATAGATTTTATGTAGTATGAGACCCAACTGCTTCCTTTTAGCAAAGATGTGTTTTTTCCACGTTAATCTTCGGTCCAGGTGTATTCCGAGATATTTTACGTCTTCTCGTTGGGGTACTTCCTTACCATTTAATCTCACTGGTGGGCAAATTCGTCGTCTATTCGTGAAAGTTACGTGCACAGACTTCATTTCATTGACTCTTATTCTCCATAATTTTAACCATTCTTGTATACTATCTAGGTTAGATTGAAGGAGCTGGGATGCTGCGATCTTTGTGCGACGATAAAACGGCAGTGTCGTCAGCAAATGTAGCTATTAAAGCGTTGTTGGATGTGGGTAAGTCAGACGTGTATACTGAATAAAGAAGAGGCCCCAGAACACTCCCCTGCGGAACTCCAGCGTTTATGGGGTGGAATGACGAGTATTCATTGTGGAATTTGACAAAGAATTGGCGGTCTTGTAAATAGGATTTAAGGATGAGGAAGAAATTTAGGGGTAAGAGCTTTCTAATCTTATACAACAATCCAGTGTGCCAAACCTTATCGAAAGCCTGGCTCACGTCCACGAATAGAGCGGAACAGTACCTGTTCTATAGTGGCGTGCTCTTTTTGAAATCCAAACTGATGTTCAGGAATTATGTGCTGGTCTTTAAGGATTGTTTCTAATTTAATTTTTAAAATCTTTTCCGGTATTTTAGATATAACAGGCAGCAAGCTTATAGGCCTATACGAAGTAATATTTTCAGATGGTTTGCCAGGTTTGGGGATTAAAATAATCTCTGCCACTTTCCATTGGATTGGAAAATAACCCAGCCTAAGAACTGCATTATATATAAATGTAATAAATGCAACTGCACATGGTGGTAGTTCCAGGAGTACTTTAGCATTTATCATGTCGTATCCTGGTGACTTTTTGAAATTGAGTTCTTTAATTGCTTTCATAACCTCCTTTCTGGATATTCTTATTGAAGGCGATTCTAACTGATACGGGATTTCAATAAACTTTTTCACTTCTTCTTCGTGTCCATTTGTTGATGGAGAGTTAGGTTGGAAGACAGTTTCCAAGTGATTTGCAAAGGCAATTGCCTTTGTTTTGTCATCTCTAATCCAGTGTCCTTCTGCAGATCGAATTGGCTGATTGGTTTGTTGTGGACGATCAACTTTTTTCACTGCCTTCCACAACGAATATTCCGTGGCTTGAGTTGCGGAGAGATTTTCTAAATAGTGTTGGATGTTGTTGTTTTTGGTATTGCTAAGAATTCTTTTCAGTTCCTGACTTGCTTTATTCAAATTTGCTTTATCTTCTGCACATCGTGTTCTTTGCCAGATTTTACGCAGTCTACGTTTATTTACAACTTTTTCCCTGATTAACGCAGGCAATTGACTTCCTGCTACTGAATAATCCTTACGTGGAGTGGATTGTTTTCTGGTGTTTTCTGGATTGTTCTTGTAAGGTGCTCTACGGCCGCAGTTATATCAGCGTCTGATTTCAAAGGTACGTTTAGTTGTAAGTCCCTACTTACCACTTCTTTGAATGTTTCCCAATCAGTGCACTTGTTACATATGTAAGGTGGAGATTCTTTAATGATAGCTTCTGTACTTAAATTGATTTTCACTGATGAATGGTCAGACGATAAGTCTAAACAGGATGTTGCGCTAATTAAATTATCTGAGATTCCTTGAGTCACACCGAAATCGACTAGATCGGGTTGCTTATTCCTGTCTGAAGGCCAGTATGTAGGCTCACCGATTGATACATATTTGAGAGTGTTGACTTTTATAGTATTGTAAAGTTGCCGACCTCTTGTGTTTATTAATCTGGAACCCCAGTAAGTATGCTTGGCATTGTAATCACCGCCTGCCAGGAAGCGATTTCCAAGCATTTTGAAAAACTGTGTGAATTGCTGATAGCTAACAGTATGTGTTGGAGGACAGTAAACAGCCGATAAAGTCAAGGGTCCGTGCCAGTCTTCCATTGCTACACTGATTGCTTGTAGAAACTCTTCGTTGTAATATCTAGAATGTTGTGTTTGATAGTACTTTTTATTATGATAGCAGTTCCACCATGTGCAGTTCCATCCGGGTGGTTTGTGTTGTAGATATTGTATTTTGGTATTTTGAAGAAGCTTCTTTTGGTGAAATGAGTTTCAGTTATCAAGAAAACATAAATATCATTATTAATTATAAATGCTTTCACTTCGTCTGCATGTTGTGTAAGACCATTGGTATTCCATAGTGCAATGTTTAAAAATTTACTCATTTTGAAATTTTAGTTATGACAGTTGTTAGTAGATTTAACATTGTCGCCATTTGTTCCCCTCAGAGATTTTAACATAGTTTTTAATTCTAACATTTCATTTGATGGTGAGGTTGCAGTTTGAGCTTGAGTTGTGTTAATTCCGATATGTTCTTGGTGACGACCATTAGTTGCAGTCTGAGGGTATAGTGTATCTGGTTTTACAAATTGAGTTCCAGGTTTAGATTGTATTTTAGGTCTTAAGCTAGGGTATCTGGTTTTAACCAATTCCTTATAAACTGAGCATCCTTTATAGCTCGCCGGATGGTTTCCTTCGCACAACACGCATTTGACATTTGCAGATTTTTCTTTCCTAGGACACTGAATCGTAGCATGGTCACCAGTACATTTAACACATCTTTGTCTGAGCTGGCAGTATGCCTTGGTATGTCCATAGCGTTGACATCTTGCGCATCGGGGTATTTCTCTTTTGGGTTTTGGAGGCTCAATCTTTATTTTTTGATGCAAAAGAAATTCCACGTTGTATATTTCTTTATTGTTGCTACCAGGTTTAAGATCCACAAAAAACATTGACAATGGCTCTCTAGTTCTAAAATGTTTGATATTCCAAATTCTTTCCACTATGTGTCCGTGTTTCTCGATTTCAGCTTTTAAGTCATTTATGTTAACCGAGTAGTGTATATATTTAAGTACGATTCTAAAACTTCTGTTTTCTTTTAATTTGTAAGTGTAGAATTCAGTTTTTTTTTCTTCGAGTGCTTTTGTTATTAAGGGGTAAACTGTTGTCGAACTAGCTTGTATTTTAACTTGATCGAAGCTTAAGATTTTGATTTCGAAGTTGTTGGCAGCGATACTATTTAACAACCCAATGAGTGGAGAAATATTCTTGACACTTTGACAAAGATTGGAGGCGGTTTGTGTACATTTACCTCCGATGGGTTAGTCTCGATCGGTTCTACATCTTGTTTCTCACCATCATTATTATCGTTACCTAGGCTAGCATATCGATTTGTTATAGATGTTGGAGAGTTTAACCAGTAGTCATCTATTTTTGTCTGTTTTGCTGTTTTAATATCTGGACTGTTTCTATACCGTTTTTTTGTATGTTTTACAAGTTTCCATTGCTCTTCTTGATTTTCAGGATTAAATTGTTGGTTATAGGACTGGGTTTGAGTAGAGGTATTGGGAAAAATTCAAGGATATTGAATGTGATTATTACTTGCCTGTGATATATCATAAGTTTGTGGTTGTGAGACCATTGATGTTACCATTTGCCCTTGAATTGGATTTACGTAGTATTGTGGATTTGATTGCGTTGTTTGAAACATATTATGCCCAGGAGGCACTGAAGGTATGTACGACATTGTGAACAAATCCCGTATACTATCTTTGTATCAATCTAGATGAAAATTTTCTTTTCATTGTAGATTTGACGTTTTTACTAGTTGTTTACTACTAACGTTTATCACAAAAAAATCTTGTTTGTCACCGATTACTTCGCACGAAAAAGAAATCATCGGGACACGTGTTTATCGCTTGAAAGTCAAACGTTAACTCGAAATACGTATATAGAATACGAAAATTAACGTGGCAAGGGGTTATATATCAACCCTTCAGTGATCAAGTTAATCAACCACAGGCTCCATCAAAATTACCAAATTAAATAAACTATAAACAACCAGTAAAGAGGTGACTGATCTTTACGTGTAAAGTATATAGATGCCATCTGAGTAACACAATTTAAATTACTAGAATAATTATAAATGCCATCTCTGGATGAATATAAGAGGAAGAGGCTTTTGCAATGGATGAAGATAGAAGCGTTTAACAAAAGTCGAGTTAAGTTTGGATATTTTATTTATTTATAAATGCAATTATTTTGTAAAATTATTGGTGGAGATAATATTCTTAGGGATTAAAACTAAGTATCTAATTGCTAAATATGCAGGTACTAATATTTATATTTTGAATCTAATTCAATTTTGGTTTTTTATTATTTTTTGATGCTTAAAGTACAAATCATTACAAATGAAAAGAAGTTATTATTAAATAAATTAAAAGTAAGTAAAAACCTTTAATAGAATTTTTTTAACAGAAATATAAGACGTTTGTACTGGTTAAATTTTTTTTCTACCGTATATTTTGTTATCTGAAATGAATCCTGAGATTAAGAGTACCTACTCATCACTATTAAAAAAGATATTAATAAGAATATTATTTTTTTATAAAGTACTTTTATTATTTAAAATTAAAAAATTAAATGCAATTTAAAATATAGTTGGTAATATAATTTTCTTGTAGAGATCATTATTTTAAACCATTAATGTCATAACAATACATGCATATGAAATTCAGGAGAAGTGTACGTTATCAACAAAACTTTCACGATAGCAAATATATCATGAGAAATTTGAAGAGTCTGGGGTTGGCGGCACAAAAATCTCCAGATTGGAATATCTTTATATTCTTAGATTGATTACACTTTTTCTTCTTTTTCATATCTTATCGATCACTCATTTTTGTTGTCGTCTTTATAAATTTTTGTATTTTTCTTAAAAAATATGTCTATATAAAAACATCAGTGCAATGCCGTATTGGGATAAGATACTTTCATTATTATGGCTTGTGATTATTTTCAACTGGATGTAACTCTATTACTATGTGTAGAATTTTATGATAATTCTAGTATCAGATTATACACCTTTAGACTATTTATTCATTGGATATTTGAAAGGTATTACATTCAAGAGTAGATTCCACCGTTTAGACGAGCTGGAAACTGCAATTACGGAAGTAGTAAGTAATATTTCTGCAGAAATTTAAGAAGTGTTCTTGATAATATAAGACGAGATACAGATCTCTTCCTTAAACAAAATGCTAATAATTAGGATATCTTATTCATTCAAGAAAAAATTGCTTTGTATGATGTAAGATTCGATAAAAGTACGCAGTACAAAAATGCTTTATATTATTATAAACATTTTAAGTAATTAGGTTATGAAAGATAAACAATACAGATAAGTAATAGAGCCAATCTTACATTGATGCCAATATAAGTTTTCTGTTGTCAACTGCAGACGGATGTAATTGCTTACACCGTACCTACTACTTTCTTAAATTACCTTATCATATACCATAATTACAGTAACATGCAATCGTATTAGAGCCAGAATATAAAATTTTACTCTTTATAATGATTTAAACAAAATAACATTAGGCGAACAATATTTATTATTTATATATATATATATATATATATATATATAGGGAAAGTTTTAATAAGAGGATAGACAATTTCGAAATGGGAGCGGCGTAGTTACGTCATGCTACACGTCGGGTTCTCACGATGACAGAGATAAAAAGTTTCTATTATAAGTATATCTTAATCAAAGAATTATATAATTTATGATGTTTATAAAAATAATATCTCTACACAATTTTTGTTATCTTTGAATCATCACATAATTTCTCTAATAACTGTTCAAGTGATAAATTTCATAATAGCTTCATAACAATAAATAAATAAGAAACATATAATAAAAAAAAAGAAACTCCGAAAATTGTAAAACTTACTAATAAAATTTTATTAAAACGAAAATAAAAAATATTCTGTAATGGTATAAAATTAGATAATTTGAAATTCTAAAGCTAAACAATAATTTTAAATCTAAAAAAATAAATTTCATTGTTGATAAAGAATATTCATTTTTAAATAGATAGAATGAGTTCGAATGGAATTTAAAATGATAAAAAGTTGTAACAAAAATGAATTATTTACAGAATGAAGAAAAAGCCACCCTCTTGAGACGAACAGTAAACCAACCGGTTATAAAAATTACGCGCGACATTACCAGCATTTCCGAAGTGACATCATGACTAACTTCAATAATTCTTGTGTGCGCATAATTGCTCTCGACTCGAGGGATGTTGATCCCTGGATCGTATATATTATTTATGAAGGGCCACAGAAAGTAATTATTTGGTGCTAGATTATGAGCTCGTGCTGGCCTAGAACTAGAACTAATACTACATACGGGAAATTGTGTGCAGAACAACAATCTTGCTGAAACCATATTTTATTAATATTAAATTATTTTCGCACAAGTATAATACTATTTCTAAATAAATCTATCCTATTTAAATTCCCGTCAATAAAAAAAAGCCCGGTTATTTTGTTTTGAAGAATAACAGCCCACACATTAACCTTCTTTGAGCACTGTTTTGGCGTAGGTATATTTAAATGTGGATTTTTAAGATATTGAGGGATTAAGATGCCTATGCACGTGAAATGTTTTTTCATTCGTAGCTAGAATATTAAAAAATAATTTATTATGATATTAATTAATGATTACTTCACAAAATTCCATACGGCGATAATAAACGTCCAGAGCAAGACTGGTATTTACTTTTTAAAAATCTTTTGAACTGTTTTGGCACTGATACCAAATTCATACATACAATTTGTCTTATCGTCGTCTTATAACAGTGTCATGACATGTCATATATATATATATATATATATATATATATATATATATATATATATATATATATATATATATATATATATATATATATATATATATATATATATATATATATATATATATATATATATATATATATATATATATATATATATATATATATATATATATATATATATATATATATATATATATATATATATATATATATATATATATATATATATATATATATATATATATATATATATATATTATATATATATATATATATATATATATATATATATATATATATATATATATATATATATATATATATATATATATATATATATATATATATATATATATATATATATATATATATATATATATATATATATATATATATATATATATATATATATATATATATATATATATATATATATATATATATATATATATATATATATATATATATATATATATATATATATATATATATATATATATATATATATATATATATATATATATATATATATATATATATATATATATATATATATATATATATATATATATATATATATATATATATATATATATATATATATATATATATATATATATATATATATATATATATATATATATATATATATATATATATATATATATATATATATATATATATATATATATATATATATATATATATATATATATATATATATATATATATATATATATATATATATATATATATATATATATATATATATATATATATATATATATATATATATATATATATATATATATATATATATATATATATATATATATATATATATATATATATATATATATATATATATATATATATATATATATATATATATATATATATATATATATATATATATATATATATATATATATATATATATATATATATATATATATATATATATATATATATATATATATATATATATATATATATATATATATATATATATATATATATATATATATATATATATATATATATATATATATATATATATATATATATATATATATATATATATATATATATATATATATATATATATATATATATATATATATATATATATATATATATATATATATATATATATATATATATATATATATATATATATCCATAAGAATTAATACAAAAACGGAAAGCATTGCACATTTATCGATAGCGAATGGAGGAAGAATTTTGTAAATACTAGCTCAAATTAATATTAAAGGATTAAAGGAATTTTATAAGACCTAAAAGAACATAATGTGATGAAAATGATTTGATTTTACGGTAATAATGGATGGATATAATCAAAGAAACATAAATTTATCATACAAATATATAATTTTCATATAGTAACGTAAATACTGGTAACTATTTGAAAACCACATTTACTGATTTAATATAAGTAATAGTTTATATATGTATTTCTATAGTTTCTACTGCATATAAGACTATTTTTAATGGAATTTTAAGATATTAAAGTTTTGTCTTGTATTAGAATTTTTAGCAATTTGTAAATATTTTATACGATAAGAGTTCATTTGTAAAAATGAGAAACGATAGTAATTTATGTATGTAGATTAAGAAAATGATATCCATTTTTTAATCCAATAAATAGTAAAAATTTAAGGTTATATTGATACAAATAACTTATCTATAGTAAATATATAGTTCAATAATTGTTAGTGCCATAAAATGACGTAAAATAAAATTTAAGTAATTATATAAATAGTACTTGTGAAGTGAATACTAAAACAGTATTAAAAGAATACAATACGAGGGAGCGTTTTTATATTCGCGGAATGAGCGGGTTGTAGAGGGGTGAGTAGGCGCATTGGGGGCGTGGCCTGTGCAGCGACTCATGATTAGTATAAATACGAAGTTTCATTGTTATTAGACAGTTAGTCTTTGAGCTATCGTCAACCAAGTAACATAATCAGGAGTGAAAAGTGAAATATGGAAAAAATCGAATATCGTGCCGTTATAAAGTTCCTTACCAGGCAAGGAAAATCAGTCGCGACCATAATGAATGAGATGTCATTGGTTTACGGCGACTCTTGTCCAGGAAAAACCATGGTGTACAAGTGGCATAGTTTATTTAAACAAGGAAGGGAATCCCTTGAAGACGACCCGAGGCCGGGCAGGAGCATTGAGGTGACCACGCCAGCACTTATCCAAAAAGTTGAACAAATTGTACTCGAAGATGCTCGACTAAAGAAGAAACAACTCGCAGAAATGGTTGGAGTATCCGATACAACAATTTTTAAAATCCTACACGATCATCTCGGCATATCTAAGGTCAGCGCAAGATGGGTGCCGAGAATGCTCACGCCGCCGCAAAAACAACAGCGCGTAGAGTGTTCGCGTGCATTTTTGGACCTCTGTAATGAAGACAAGGATGGTGTATTGAGTGGAATTGTTACTGGGGACGAAACTTGGGTTCATCATTATGAACCTGAGTCCAAACACGACTCCATGCAGTGGCATAAAAAGGGCACAGCACCTCCCAAGAAATTTAAAGTGTCACAATCAGCTGGGAAACTCATGGCAACGGTATTGTTGATTGATTATAAAGATAAAGGTGTTTCTATAACCGGAGAATATTACGCTTCAATATTAGAGCGACTAAAAGAAGCCATTACAGAGAAAAGACGGGGAAAATTGACAAAAGGTGTTCTGCTTTTGCACGACAACGCGCCCGTCCACAAGAGCCGCGTTGCGTTAGCTGCCCTGCATAAGGTGGGCTTCGAAATTGTGAATCACCCACCCTACAGCCCAGACCTGGCCCCGAGTGATTATTAGCTGTTTCCTGTTCATTAATATTATAATTATGAAGTATGGGTAATATAATTTATATTTTAATATCAGAGGCCTATATAAAATCGTTTAAAATAAATTATTAATATATTAATTGAACAAAATGAATTCTATAATTACAAGTAATTCATTTAAAATATTGAAAGTAATAAGAGTTACATAAACCATGGTTATTAATAGAAGTTTTAGTTAATTAATTAATTTTGGTGTTATATATTTGTTTATTGTATTGAAAGTCAATATATTTATATGTTTAAAATATCCAAGAATTTTATTTAAAGTAGATATTAGCGTTATAAATAATAATAATAATAATTAAAAGAAGGAGAAATTTATATAATGAAGGCAGATTAAAAAATGAAATAAAATTTGTTCAATTCAGTTAAAGTTCATTGAATTAAGTAATGTTTATAATAAATTTAATTGCATCAATATTATAGAAGTTTTGATAATACGACAAATATAGTTGCGCATAATGATATTCATATATGGATATAATAACTAAATAAATAAGGATAGATTTCAAACTAAATATATGTTCAAAAAAGTCATTGTTATACCTACTTTACAGTTTAAGGTGAACACCACCTCTGTAGACAGACTTGCTTTCTTTTTATTCTGAGCTAGCCAAGTTAAAATAGTAGTAAAAGTATAAATTGTGATTATTATTTTATAGAATTATTACAAAATATTAAAAACACAAACGACACTTTTAAATACAAACAGAATATAATCAAAGACATACATATATACATATATATATACACAAGCGTGCTGAAAACAATTGTTATTATTTCCTGCGAAATTTCCATCGCTTCTAGCAAATTTACTTGATTAGAAATTTCATTATCCAAATTCATTATGTGTTTCATCACAAACAAGCGTCGATAATAGAATTTTAAAGTTTGAATAATTCCTTGAACCATGGGTTGGAGCACAGACGTGGAATTCGTTAGTAGAAACTCCAGACGAATAATTTTGAGATCACTTACACGAGGATGAGCTGGACAATTGTCTACCAATAAAATTTTTCTTTTCTGTTTGGTTAGTTATAATCCGAACTTGATATCTCGTCTTTAAAAATTTTGGATGTCATCCATGCACGACGGTTCGTAGTATAACTACAGAGTAACAATCTAATATGTTTGAAGCATTTTAAGTTTTTGAATTTTACAATTATCCCTCTATATTAGCGCACAGTTTATCTAAGGTTCAATTATTTGCCCTCAGCGCATTTCTCACCCTTGAATTTTAGAGTACAATTTAGTGCAAGTTTGTAGGACAAGCCCGTTTCATCAACATTATAAATGTTATTTATGTCAGTCTTTCATAAAACCACTTAGGGCCGACTGCACCCACACTTTGTTCTTCCAAATTTATATTTGCACCTTCATTATGCCCCATTGGCACTTATATTATGACTTTTTGAAAACGATGTAACCAACCTGCTGTGCACGTATGTATATTCACTGTCGTTGAATAATTTTGCAAATTGTCCCGCTTTAGTTTGAAAGATAGGACTGCTAATTGCTGTTATTGCTTCTTTGGTATCAAACTATCGTAGTAAAGCTTCATCAACTCTTCCTCGAATTGGTTTACGTAATCACTTAACATTTTTGTTTTTACGTTCTAATGCGAGAATTTTATCTTTATTTTTCATTATTATAGGAACTTGTTTTATTAAATTTAGTACGACAAATATCAGATTGTTTTTTACCACTTTGAATTTCTTTAATTATGTTTATTTACTATTGAACTGATAATGCTTAACGCCGACGTTCAGTACAAGTACTCATTTTGAACATGTAAAGTTGCATCCACCGAAACAAATGGCTCTAACGTTAATACCTATCTGCGAGCAATAAATGCACCGTGTGCAAAGAGGAATTGATTAATCCCCTTAGTACGTTATATTATATGTCCCACCTTAATAGTGAGTGCACTGAGTGACCTACTGCTGCTCTATCGAGAAAGTAATTTCCCATTATATACGTACTGCATGCTACTTTATAATATATGTAATAAGTACGGAAAAGAATACGAAAAGAATCATCATTCTTTTTTGAACAAAATTTTTGTACGGTATAACAGAAGTACATGATAAATGTGTATATAATACATAATGTGTATATATACCATATAATACCATATTTCAAATTAAGTTTTTGCCAGGATCAAGGAATGTGTATACTATATTCGAAACTACGTTATGTTTGGGTCGGTTATATGCGAGTTCTACAGTACATACTATAATATATACAAAAATTTTAATTAATAGGAATTTTATTCGGCATACTTCGAATACATAATAATGCTGCCATTTCTTGCAAATCTAAATCGTTTCTCCAAGTATTCTCCACATTTTATCTTAGTATGTCTAATGTTAAATTTCGAGACGAATAAACAACCCGTTTTAATCTACTCTAGATGTTTTCAATTGGGTTTGGGTTTGGAGAATTAACTGGCCACAGCAAGTCCTTCAAATTCCTTTAGGAAAATAAAGTTTTAATAGAACCTAAAGAATCAAAATATAGAATCAAAACTGATTCCAACATTTCTTTATATTAAACTTGGTTCATCATTCCAATAACGAAATAAACAGGTCGAGCCCACACTTTCATGAAAACGTTCAGACGCCTCCACCCTAATGAAACGAGCCGATTCTTTTGCTGCCTTTAACCGCAATTCATCACTGATGACTGAGACTTACAATAATAATATTCGTTCAGACATATTTTTGTTGTTTTCCTGTAGACTTCGCTTAGAAATCGCTGTCGATTTTTCAAATTTTATAATAATATAATCTTCGCATTTTGTGGTTTTTTAATCCTTCGACAACGAGTACGCCCGGTCAACATGGAAGTTCCTTCTACTAATTTTCCTACTATGGCCATGGCATAGCGGGAAACACATTCTCCTCTTACTATTTTCCGATGAGAAAATTTCCAGTTTTCAATAAAGTCGCTATTGCGATCCTTTCTCATTTGAAATGTCTACATTTTCTCACTGCCCACGACACATGATTTTGTTTTAATTTTTAAAATGTCATAAAATATATTATAATTCAATTTTTAACGAATACCTGAAACTACTAGGAAACAACACTTGCAACGATAGCTACAACGTGATGAAAAGCAGGTAAAAGTACCTCTTCATATTATCTCTAAATCTTTCCATTGTTAATAAGGGATATCTTTTAGTGATTAGAATAATAAGAATTTTATACCTGGTGACGAGAATTATCGTCACACGATAAAGAAGATATTAGAATAAATAGTTAGATATTTTCTTTACTTAATATACAATTTACTTATGTATTCTATTCCACAATCCTAATACAGAAAAGTTGTATTGTCATTAATTAAGCCATATGAATTTCTTAAAAGAAGTGTAGATTTAGCAACATGGTATAAAACCATCAAAAATCGATAGGAATGATATGACAAAATACGAGATTTAAGTCTAATGAGAATAATAATAATAATAACAATTAATGTAAATGTTGAAAGTAATAGCCGTTAGTTTGACGACAAAGTTGTAGCCTTTGTGAATTTGAAATTAGGACGCGTTGCAACATTCTACATGGGGTAATTATTTGTATTGTGGCGTTAATTCTATTTATTACTTCCTGTTCATTAACCGGAGGGGCCGCATAAACTTTTTCTTTCAAAAATCCTAAACAGAGAAGTCGTGCATGTAATACATGTTGGCTAAGACATTTTATGGAACATTATCCTATACTTACTAACACATTTACGTATTCATTAGCATTTGTCTATTCGGAAGAAATATTAGTTCTACAATTGGAAGGTTTAAGATGCCTAGTCAAACATTCACAGGAACTTTCTTCTTTGTCCATTTTTTCGAATAACTCTGGGATTTTCATCCGCCGAAAAACGTAAATTATTACTGTTGGACACCGTCTCTAGTGAAAATGCATTCATTACTCCATAAAATAAGTGATTCTTGATTTTATTTAAAATTGCATTGCAAAACATTATTCTTGGAAAATTGTGATTTGCATAAAAGAACTGTTGTCTTACTTGAAATGTTCATTTCCTGGGCTATTTGTCTAATGCTACAAGTGGGATCCTGGTGAACAATATCCAAAATTCCTTCTTTGATCGTAAGACGATGTCTTAGTCTACTTGCATCACGTCGACTGGAAGCAAATGGGCCTATTTCAGATCCGATCCAATCTTCGAAATGTATTGGTAGATGGGTGCCGCCGGTATGGATGCCGTATTGTATATTCGTCTTTTGCCAAGTGCGCATTTCCATTGCAAAACCCAGATATCATGTATGTATATATCAGAGTATTAGTTGAAAGTGTACATTACAAATTGCTTGGGATAATAATGGAAGTGAAAATAATAAACGTTAAACTGACAAATGTCAAAATTTGGCAAATAATTATTTTTAAATTACAGACATTATTCTGGGCCAAGGTTACCATATGAACTTTAACATAAAAAAAGCAGTTAAAAAAATTAATTACACCAACATAGAATTGCATAATTTTATTTAACAGTAAAACATGGTTTTCTACAAAAATTTTTTTTTACTCTTTGACTGGCAAAAATAAACATTCTTTGTTCGTCAGCTAAAAGCAGGAAGTTTTGGTGAAAGTACTATGTACGTACCACTTTTGACATTGACGGTTCCAAGTACCTTATGGTGTTTCCTATAAAGAACTGACTTTTTTGACATGAAAGATGGTACTCCAGTAACAATTTCAGTTTTTCATTCTTTACAGATACCAAATATCTGTTGAAAAATTATGGAATTATCGTTAATTCTTCCCTTACTCGTTTTTTGCACTAAAGCCGAAATTTTGTCACATGCTTAATTTGCACTAAAGCCGAAATTTTGTCACATGCTTAATTTGACCTCCGTACAAATTTTGTGTATCTCGCTGTATGAATAATATAATGACCTCTTGTGAATGTAATATCCAGTTAAATTTTCAATTCATCTATAGATTAATTGGATTTTCTTAAACGCGTAATTTCCATCAGATTTAATTTGGCTTGTTACGGTCCTGCATTATCGAATTATTGAACGCAAGTAGCCTTTGTTCTGAAATTAACTAATTAGAATTGACTTAAGTCATTCTTTATCTTATTTCTTTGTGATATTACTGGCACCATCTCGTTAATAATACTTACAGAATAAAGTAATGATGGTTTCTTACTTCAATGCTATTTTCTTAATTGTGTGTTAATTAGAGCTTTCGATGATGTGGGCTTCATGTCCAAGGACTCTGGTTAAATTCCGTTGGAGTTTTATAATTGTCTTTAAAACGAATGAATGCATAAGACTGGACTTAATCATTATCGTGTTTATTTTTTTCTGAGCCTTACGTTAGGCTGACTGAACATACGAGATTCACATATCTAGAGGAGTTATCGTAGCGTGTAAATCTGTTAGTTAACTGTCTTGGTTGATGGTGGAATAATTTAGATATACTGCAAGGAAACACTTTTCTTTCGACTAATTATTGGATTCTAGTATGCTTAAATGTTATTCGTCAAATTTGGATTAGTATTTATTGAGAATGTATTCGACGAAATTCACGAAGCACGTTGATACATCGCTACCATATTTTTATCACGCTCGTTATAGGAAATTTCTTTAGCAATCCTCCACGATAATTTAAGTAGGATTACTGTTATTTTATTTTACTATTTACTATCGCTTTCCTGTGGAATTTCTAGGTCTTTGCAACAACTGAAATTCTCTTTTTTTCTAACCAAGTTGGGTAATTTTGAAGATAATTAAATCACCACATCAAGCAACCGTTGGTTTTCAGTAGGTGTTTTGTCATGCTAGGACCACGAAATCAATTGAATAACCTCCTGCATCCACCGAGACATCTGAAAATCTTTTAATCGCCACAGGCTAATAGTGACACCTCCAGAATATAGAGGAGTATTTAGTTATTTTTGTCAGTGAATTAGGTAGTCACTAGATCATTTTATTAGTAGTTAAAGAATAATTAAGGAAATTGAACCTTAATTGGCATATACGAGAGTAGCCGTTTATATATCGGGAACCGGCAACACTGTTAGTATTGCCTCCGATCTGATGATTGCATCGTGAAGTTTGTCATTTTTGACAATATATTTACCACGACAGTTTCATTTTCCAGTCGCTATTTCTGTTGTTGACAGTAACTTGAAAATATTATGTCAACGAAAAAATGGAATTAACTCACGAACATTTTCGTGCAATTATTTTTCATAACTTTCGGCGTGGTTATCTCAACAAGAATGCGTCAACGAGCTGAATTCTTTGTATGGTGATGAAGCACCATCGAAAACTGCAGTATATCGTAGTATCGGGAATAGTGAATTCAAACTTGGACGGAGTTCTTTGGACGATGAATTTCGTGAAGGTCGTCCCACAAATATTATTGTGTCGGAAAACATTAATGCAGTGTCTGAATTGATAATGCAAGACTGTCACGTGATATACCGTGAGATCGAGGCATCTCTAGGTATTAGTAACACCAGCATGAAGAAAGCCAAGAAATGCACAAAAATACAATGGCGGTGCTTCAAAGAACATTTATAGAGTCTTCACAAGTGACGAATCTTGGATCTATACGTATGAGCCCAATAGCAAACAGCAGTCGACTGTGTGGGTATTCCAAGATGAGCCAAAACCAACAAAAGTTGCTCGCGCTCGAAGCACATCAAAACAAATGGTCGCCTGTTTTTTTCGGAAAAACCGGTCACGTTGCAACCGTGCCTTTAAAGAGTTGTAGAACGGTCAATTCCGAATGGTACACATCTATTTGTTTGCCAAAAGGCGAACTCTCAGAGGTCAGGTCAAACAATTGAATATTTGACCGGGCAAAACATTGAATTGATGAGCCATCCGCCGTACAGCCCTGATCTAGCACCCTGTGATTTCTTTTTGTTCCTACACGTGAAGAATAAACTCAACGGTTTTCTACGCCAAACGAGGCAGTTGAAGCATTCAAAACTCTTATTTTGGAGATACCGCCTTCATGCAATGCTTTTCGGATTGGTTTCAACGAATGCAAAAGTGCTTTGATTTGTTTGCTGTTCCCGAAATATAAACGGCTACCCTCGGATCTTGCTGATTAACAAAAATCAGTGTTACTGGAAGTAGATTGTCTAGTACCGACCATATTTAGTAAATGTGCCATCAACCAATAGCAAAAACATTAATGTAAAAGTAGTAAGGCCTAGAAACTAATGTAAACAAGTTCATGTAAACTACATACATATTCAGTCTAACTCATGAGAGATTTTTATACTAATCAGATAAATATTGTTAGAGGATTATATATTAAATAGCTTAATATATTTAAAGATGTGCTACTGGAATTGCTCATATTTATGTCATTGATTATTTGCCATCCTTCAGGAAATGTTATTGATTAAATACCAACTATTAGATCAATATTACCAAAGATCGATCTACTAGTATTGCTCATATTTTAGTCATTAATTATATTAATAATTCTGAGATTTTATATACACTACCGGTCATATTTATTTGCCCACCCCAATTTTATGTGTTTCCTGAAATACGGATTATCTTTCGAAAAATCTGTATTATAATTATTCAACAATATTATTAGTGGAAGTAATTCCATATGAATTGCTACGAAAATCTTAAATTGTTTATGATATATCGTAAAGGTGTCATAAATTGGAAAAATACCATAAATATTATATAGGCTAATCCCTACAGTATTAACAGTTTTACCTGCATTTCCTAAAGGTATTACCAATATCGTGTTATTGTACTAACTAATTACAATATTAGAATGTGTTATTCAAAAAGGAAAATAAATTTTATGTCAGTCATCGTTCATCTTTTGTTGCGAAAACAGTGAAATAGAGAGTTATTGTGAATATTTATTTTAATGCAATGCCGAAGACGAAGGAATTATCTGTTGAAGTGCGTGCTATGATAATTGCTTATCATCGTACGGGTAAAAGTAATCGCGAAATTGCAAAAGAATTACGATTAAATCGCACAACCGTTGATTATAACGTTAAAAAGAAAGTGGTACATTTTCCAACAAAAGATCTGGACGACGCTAAGCGACGACATCTGCAGATGACCGGCATCTAATACGGATAAGTAGACGCGATAGACGAAAAACAGTACCAGAAATTGCTGCTCAAATGAATAGAGCGCGTGCTAAACCAATTAGTGTGTCCACGGTACAGAGAAGGTTAAGGCAAGCGGGTTTATACGGAAGAATTGCTCTGCGAAAACTACTACTACGAAAGCAAAACAAGATAAAACGACTAAATTGGGCTAAAGAACATAAGAATTGGACGATTGATCAGTGGAATGATGTGTTATGGACAGACGAATCGAAGTTTGAACTTTTCGGTAGTAAAAGGTGAATATTCGTAAGAAGATCCGCAGGAGATAGAGTACTGCCAGAATGTATTGCGCCTACCGTAAAACATGGAGGAGGTTCAGTAATGATTTGGGGGTGTTTTAGTGGAAGATCTGTAGGCGATCTCGTCAAAATTGAGGGAATCCTAAGAAAAGAGGGCTACAAGGAAATTTTAAAAAATAACGCTGTTCCTTCAGGACTAAAGATTCTTGGCGAAAACTTTGTATTTCAACAGGACAACGATCCGAAACACACTTCTAGCTCAAAGTCCTGATCTGAACCCAATAGAACTTCTTTGGCAAGAATTGGACCGGAAGGTTCGAAAACGTGCTCTATCATCCACCACTGTACTGTGGGAACAACTTCAAGAAGCCTGGGCACAAATTACAGAAGATACACTGCAAAAATGAACTGAAAGGATGCCGCGGTTATGTGCCGCAATTATCAAAAATAAAGGTGGGCACATTGATGAGAGCAAAATTTAATAATAATTAATCATAAACTTTTTATATAAGAAAAATGTAACTATTTTATGTTTATTTTACACTATTGTATTGGTACAATAAATAAATTTTCAGTACACATTTGATAGTTTAATAATTTTGGCTAAAACTAAGGGTGGGCAAATAAATATGACCGGTAGTGTACCAAGATTGTTCACTTAATCATTAATTGTGTGCTGGTAATTATATTAATAATTTTAATATCTTATATACCAGGATTGTTCATTTAATCATTAACTGTGTGCTAGTAATTATTTTAATAATTCTGGGATCTTATATACCAAGATCGTCCATTTAGTTATAGTGTACATGTGAGTAATTATATTATTTCTATACTTGGATTAGTCAGTCATTGAATTCATGCTAATAAATAAAAATGCATTAGCACTTATTTGAGAAGGATACTTCTAGGGATTAATGCTGTGGTACCTCTTAAGAACTTTTATACAGGAACCCCCCTTATTCTCCGAATTAACTGGCTAGTTCCTTCCCCAGGAGTAACGAAGGATTATGTTTTTTTTAAGGTAAGCAATATGGGCTTTCGATGCTACGATCTACATTAAGATCTAGTGTAGAGAGGGGAGTAACGATTTTTCTATTTCAACGTTCGCCTGATCCAGTGTACAGAGAGATGCTTAAAGAACAACATTTATCTCAAAAGATATTAATTTATTATATTCTAGGAAATATTAACGCTACAATAAGTAATTTCTATCTCTCTTCCTATAATTATTTAAATTATCTTTAGTTAATAAATAAAGTAAGAGTTACATTCTGTTTACCCAGAACGCGTGAACATAGTGTATGTAAATTTAGCACGCAAGTAATAGCAAAATTGTACAGTCTATGCATATCAGGAGAGCGACGCAACACTACTAGCGATGAATTATTAACGGAAGTTTCCTCCTCCTGTCGCTAATATTGCAGCAACACAATGTGGCATGAATTCAATCAGCCCTCGTATGTAACGTGGAAGAATGGCCAAAAAAAAGTGATGTTCCATAAAGGTCTGTTCTATACGTCTCACGTGTGGTTGTGCGTTGTCATATTAGTACAGCAAATGTGCGCGAAGTCGAATGTGAGGAGGTACTATTAGACGTGGTAGAATTCGTTGCAATGCACGGCTCTCTCAAAGTCCAACACGCACTGAGTATTCTATATTTTCGCCTCGGTCAAACTTACGCTTAATTGCCAAGATAAGGTCCTTAATCATACAGGGGCATCCAGGACAAGATCTTGCAGTCCTCCTTCCTTCGATCTTCCACGGACGCCATACCTTCTGAATACTGCTGAGGTTTCTTCAAAAATGCGCGCAATCTCGAGAAAGGAAGAATCCGCTGCATGCATAACGACGATCTGTCTTCTCTCACACTCGCTGAAGAACGGCTAGCGTTCTTCCACTCGTGCGCGATACATGTCAACATATCAACAAGTTAAACTGCACTGTCACAGTTACCAACGCTGTTGCCCCTCTCATGATACTTGGCTTGCTTACAAATGTGAAACTCGGGATTTTTAGTCATATTAATGACAACTTGTGTTACAACAATGTTTTTATGTTCACATGTTCGAGATAATAAAGATGTACCTTTTAATTACGGCTAACAGTGTACATGAAATGCTAAACCTAATTCCAGTACATTCGCCTAATAAAATATATCATTAAAGATCCGTTAGGGTTTCAATTATCCGACACTTCAATAATCGCAGAAAAGAGGTAATACTTTAGTTTGACGAAGTTTTCGCAATATACTGTGGATTATCAGATTTTAATAAATTACAGTATATCATTTTCGCTGCTCTAAGTACTTGTTCAGGTAATCCGAAAATACTCTCTAATTGTAAGTATGGAAAACATCTAGGACATTTACAGATATATACTTCTTATATGAGAATTCTCATACTTTCATTCAAATAAACCCTTTAATTTTCACCATCCTAAGATTTTTTATTTATATCAGGTTGTTACAAATGTAATATGCGTTTTTTCCTTCAGTCTGAACTGAATCGCACCTGTGTGAAGACGTGTATGTTTTTGGTGAAAATTATTATTGTATTTGTAGAAAAGGGTATTTATTTTGAAGTGTGTACCTGTTCCATTTCTTGGAAAGATTAATACACCTGTCCTTGTCTCGCCTATGGAAATGCTGTCGGCAAGAGATACTTTATGATAATGGGAGACGGTCAGGACAATGATTAGATCGTGATGAAGCACCAAGACAGCATGCACGAGCATCACTTCACCCGCGAAAGATTATGGTGACTGTATGGTGGACCAGTAAGGGTATTATTCACTATTCATTTCTGCAACCTGGTGAAACCATCACGGCAGCGTCCTATTGTGCCGAACTGGAAACTATGCACGGAAAATTGAGCCGCTTGCAGCCCTCACTAGTCAATAGACATGGACCCATACTTCTTCATGATAATGCAAGACCTCATGTTGCACGACAGACAATCTAAAAACTTTCGGAATTTGGTTACGAAATTCTCCCTCACCCACCTTATTCACCTGACCTTTCGCCAACTGATTTTCATTTTTTCCGAAGTTTAGACAATCACTTAAAAAATAGGGACTTCCCTGACCGGGAGTCTGTAATAACAGTGTTTGAGCAATATGTGAGCCGTCAAAACCTAGATTTCTTTTCAAAGGGAATTTTTCAGCTTCCAGGCCGTTGGCAACAAACTATTGATGTAAACGGAGACTATTTTGCAGAATAAATATTTATATTTTTTTAAATTTAGACTCTTTTTTATTCCTTGCAAAATCGGACATTTCATATGTAACAACCTGATAGAAGCACTACGCTGTTAAAGTGAAATTTATGTTCAAAAACAAAGTGTCAAAAAAAAACACATTCACAAACGCAAAATAACGTAAAATATCTTATTTACGAAATAAAAATAATATAAAAATTAATTGAGTAGATTACTTAAAATTCTGACTAAGAGGGTGACGAGACTCGTTGGCAGGAATTAAGATTCGCATGGACACTTTGCACCAAAAGAAATACTAATCATATTCCGTATTTTTCCATTAAAAACAGCTTTTTTATAATTTAAGGAGGAAGAAGTTATATTAAGAATCAATAAATGACAAATATTATTAACAACATTAGTTGTATACTTTATGAAGCCTATACCGGGTGTACCAGAAAATCATTACCAGTTTTTCTAAGATGTCGCTAGGGTTAAGTATGCACTGTTATGATTTGACACATGTCATTTTATTATACTGACATCAAGCTTCAAAGCCATATACAGTAGTGTCCAGTTATAATGAACTACTACTGGCCACTAAAAATGGTTCATTATAGCCGAAATTCATTATATCTAACAAAAAATAAATTAGTACAAACGATTCTTGTATTGTATACTGATGATTTAAATGAACAAAAAATTATTATTTAACAATTGTTTAAAATAGTCACTTATTTTAGACTGTTTATAAGACAAAGTTACATAAATATCATTCAAATACATTTCTACATTAGCCAGGCTGTTCAAAATGTTATCTGGAGCTTCATTCATTTTTAAAAAAATACGTATATCTATATTTTGCACCACCTTTACAATGGGCACTTGCGGTAATGACACATTAGCAGCACTACCTTCAGTTTCATTATTCTCTTCTTCATTCTCACTGTCACTCGTATTGGTTGCTGATTTTTAACATACCCAAGCAACAATATCGTCATCTAACAAAGTTTCAGTACACATAACATTCTCATCGATACGCACATACCAGGTCGGCTGAAAAGTCCCCGGTCTGACACATAGATGGCGTTACTGTTATTAAATCCATATGTTTTTTATATAGTACTAACCTTCAAACGAAACGTGTCAAAATTTGACAGCAATCCGACCATTAGTTACTGAGATATTGCGTTAAGAGTGAAGCTGCTTTTGTTATTTAAAAAAATGGAAAAAGAAGAATTTCGTGTGCTGAAAAAGTACGGCTTTTTGAAGGGAAAAAATACCGTTGAAGCAAAAGCATGGCTTGATGAGGAGTTACCGGACTCTGCGCCAGGAAAATCAACCATAATTGATTGGTATGCTAAGTTTAAACGTGGTGAAATGAGCACCGAAGACGGCGAACGCAGTGGACGACCAAAAGAGGCTGTCACCGACGAAAACATCAAAAAAGTTCGCAAAATCATTTTAAATGACCGTAAAGTAAAGTTGATCGAGATAGCTGACATCCTAAAGATATCAAAGGAACGTGTTGGACACATCGTGCATGAATATTTGGGCATGCGGAAGCTCTGTGCAAAATGGGTGCCGCGGGAGCTCACATTCGATCAAAAACAACAACGAGTTGATGATTCTGAGCTGTGTTTGAAGCTGTTAAATCGTAATAAAACCGAGTTTTTGCGTCGATATGTGACAATGGATGAAACATGGATTCATCACTACACTCCAGAGTCCAATCGACAGTCAGCCGAGTGGACTGCACGCGATGAACCGGCTCCAAAGCGTGGAGAGACACAACAGTCAGCTGAAAAAGTTATGGCGTCAGTTTTTTGGGATGCGCATGGAATAATTTTCATAGATTATCTTAAAAAGGGTCAGTCCATCAACAGCGACTATTATACAGCGTTGTTGGACCGTTTGAAGAACGAAATCGCAAAAAAACGGCTCCATATGAAGAAGAAGAAAGTGCTGTTTCACCAAGACAATGCACCGTGTCACAAATCAATGAAAACAATGGCCAAATTAAGTGAATTGGGTTTCGAATTACTTCCCCATCCACCGTACTCTCCAGATGTGGCCCCCGGCGACTATTTCCTGTTTGCAGACCTCAAGAGAATACTCGCCGGGAAGAAATTTAGCAGGGATGAGGAGGTGATCGCCGAAACTGAGGCCTATTTCGAGGCTAAAGACAATTCGTACTACAAAAATGGTATCGAAAAGTTGGAAGAACGCTATAATCGGTGTATCGCCCTCGAAGACAACTATGTTGAATAATAAAATCGAATTTTGCCAAAAAACTGTGTTTTACTATGGTAGACCGGGGACTTTTCAGTTCGACTGTTAGTCTTCAAAATTAGCATCCATTTCCACAGTTAGAGGTAGACCATCACCATTATTTTCAACATTATCAAGATCAGTTCTCTTTAGCCACTCACTTAATGGGATTTCATCATCGTCATCGAATTTGTTTTGATACTTAAGAAATCCTGCATGTTTGAAACAATTTCTTATTATTTTTGCTGTGACGTTTTGCCATGCCATGTGAATACAGTTCACCGCATCAAGAAGACTAATGCGACTGCCTTCAGCACTGCTATTAATCACTATTTTTGAAAGAAGAATTCGTCGATAATTGCTCTTCAAACTGTGGATAACGCCTTGATCCATTGGTTGTAATTTGGAACTGGTATTAGGAGGTATAAACACCAATTTAATGAATTTCAAATTCTTTACCTCAGGGTGCGCTGGACAATTGTCTACTAGTAATAGAATTTTTCTCCTTAATTCATTATCCCAATCGCGCAATTCGTTACAAAAAATATCTGACGTCATCCGTGCTTTTTTATTAGAACTGTATTTTACAGGTAATCGTTTGTCGCGAAAACAACGTGGGCTTTGGGACTTGCCAATAATAAGTAACTTCCTTTTTTCTGTGCCTGTAAAATTTGCTGCAACCAAAACCGTGAGCCTTTCTTTTGATAGTTTTTCACCAATGCAAACTATCGCCCTCAAATTTCAATGTTCTGTTGAGCATTAGCCTGTAGAATAGACCCGTTTCATCTGCATTGAAGATGTCGTGGTCTTCATAATTTTGTCGTATATTGGGCCATTTACTTTTGTAACCAATCATCTACTACTTCCATATCAACTGACGCTGCTTCGCCTACAACTTTTCCACTGTTGATATCGTGGCGTTTTTTAAATCTTTCGATCCAGCTTCGACTACATTTGAAATCGCTATATTCTACTTTGCTTCCCAAGTCTTCTGCTTTTGTTTGCAGTAAAGCACCGGTAATTTTTTAATAATTTCATACTTTCTTTCTAAAGTGAAAGCTTTGCGCTTTTGTTTTTGATTATCATTTGGCGCCATGTTTATAAACCCACAAGCTACAATTGGTAAATACTGTAACACGAACGGACAACGTAACGTGACTAATTTGTGAGACAGACTGAAGGGGAAGGACTGACAGGCACCGCGTTTTTGGTGTAACGGAGTTTTCGGGGACTCCCATTCGAGCGATATAGAAAGTTCATTATAAGCGGCACATTGTTTTCGGTTGAAACGTAAAAAATGGTTCATTATATGCGAAAGTTCAATATATGCGAGTTCATTACAAGCGGAAAAAAAACATTGAACTTAAGGGACGATTTATTTGGCCATCTAAAACGGTTTATAATAACCGAGAATTCAATATAACCGGGTTCATTATAAGCGGTCTATACTGTATGTTATATTTTGCAAAAGTAACACTGTCATAGATTTATACTTCTATGAAAATGTCGAGTTTCGTGCCTGAAAAAGTGCATTACTTTTCTTATTTAATCAAAAGAAAAAAGCCGCTGAAGAAAGTTATCGTTTGCTGGTAGAAACTTACGGTGAGCATGCTCCAACCATAAAAACATGTGAGACGTGGTTTCGACAATTCAAAAGTGATGATTTAGATGTGCGAGACAAAGAACGTTCTGGTAGACCGAAAAAGTTTGAAGATGCGAAACTTCAGGAGTTATTGGATGAAGACCCAACCCAAACTCAAAAACAATTGGCAGAAGTGTTAAATGTGGCCCAAGAAACGATTATTGACCGATTGCGAACAATGGGAAAAATTGAAAAGATGGGAAAATGGGTGCCACATCAATTGAATGACAGGCAAATGGAAAATCGAAAAATCGTTTGTGAAATGCTGCTTCAAAGGTATGATCGTAAGGCATTTCTGCATCGAATAGTGACGGGTAATGAAAAATGGATTTATTTCGAAAATTCTAAGCGAAAAAATTATGGTTATCACCTGGCGAAACCGACCCATAGACTTCAAGGCCAAATCGTTTTGGTCGCAAGACAATGCTCTGTGTTTGGTGCAACCAGAGTGGCGTGGTGCATTATGAACTGTTGACACCTGGTGAAACAGTTAATACTGATCGCTACCGACAACAAATTATCAATTTGAAATATTCATTGATAGAAAAACGTCCAGAATGGACTCGAAGACAAGGTAAAGTGATTTTACAGTACGATAACGTGCCGTCTCATACAGCAAAACCGGTCAAGGAAGCGTTGAAAGCACTTGGATGGGACATACGAGGGAGCGTTTTTATATTCGCGGAATGAGCGGGTTGTAGAGGGGTGAGTAGGCGCATTGAAGCGTGGCCTGTGCAGCGACTCATGATTAGTATAAATACGAAGTTTCATTGTTATTAGACAGTTAGTCTTTGAGCTATCGTCAACCAAGTAACATAATCAGGAGTGAAAAGTGAAATATGGAAAAAATCGAATATCGTGCCGTTATAAAGTTCCTTACCAGGCAAGGAAAATCAGTCGCGACCATAATGAATGAGATGTCATTGGTTTACGGCGACTCTTGTCCAGGAAAAACCATGGTGTACAAGTGGCATAGTTTATTTAAACAAGGAAGGGAATCCCTTGAAGACGACCCGAGGCCGGGCAGGAGCATTGAGGTGACCACGCCAGCACTTATCCAAAAAGTTGAACAAATTGTACTCGAAGATGCTCGACTAAAGAAGAAACAACTCGCAGAAATGGTTGGAGTATCCGATACAACAATTTTTAAAATCCTACACGATCATCTCGGCATGTCTAAGGTCAGCGCAAGATGGGTGCCGAGAATGCTCACGCCGCCGCAAAAACAACAGCGCGTAGAGTGTTCGCGTGCATTTTTGGACCTCTGTAATGAAGACAAGGATGGTGTATTGAGTGGAATTGTTACTGGAGACGAAACTTGGGTTCATCATTATGAACCTGAGTCCAAACAAGACTCCATGCAGTGGCATAAAAAGGGCACAGCACCTCCCAAGAAATTTAAAGTGTCACAATCAGCTGGGAAACTCATGGCAACGGTATTTTGGGACTCGGAAGGAATATTGTTGATTGATTATAAAGATAAAGGTGTTTCTATAACCGGAGAATATTACGCTTCAATATTAGAGCGACTAAAAGAAGCCATTAAAGAGAAAAGACGGGGAAAATTGACAAAAGGTGTTCTGCTTTTGCACGACAACGCGCCCGTCCACAAGAGCCGCGTTGCGTTAGCTGCCCTGCATAAGGTGGGCTTCGAAATTGTGAATCACCCACCCTACAGCCCAGACCTGGCCCCGAGTGATTATTACCTGTTTCCGAAAATGAAAAAAGAGCTGCGGGGTAAAAAATTTACTGCCGATGATGAAGTCAAGGAGGCAGTTTCGGTGTATTTGCAGATAAAGAGAAATCATTGTTTTATGAGGGTATAAATAAATTAATTGAAAGATGTGAAAAATGTATCCGTCTTGCAGGTGAATATATTGAAAAAGAAAAATAATTTGGTTTTTTTATTTCCACCCCTTGTCCCCCATTCCGCGAATATAAAAACGTTCCCTCGTAATATCGCACCTACCATACTCTCCAGACCTTGCCCCGTCCGACTATCACATTTTCGCATCAATAGAACACACGCTTGCAGAGTAGCACGCCGCCAACTTCGAGGAAGTTAGAAAATGTCTCGATGCACGGTTTTGCTCAAAGGACAAACAGTTTTTTTGGGATGGCATCCATAAATTATCTGAAAGATGAGCAAGATATATATGTAGAATTAAATGGCCAATACTTTCAATAAATAAATTTTTCCATTTTCCTAAAAATTATGTAATTTTTTTACGAAAAAAACGGTAATGACTTTTGCGGTACACCTGATATATCAGTGGTATTTTTCTATAATAAACAATACTCACAATGCTATGATTCAGAATAACGTTCGTTCCCACAGGAATTACCATATCATTTATTATTTTATGCGAGTGTTCGTCACATTACGCCCCCGAGATGTCTTCCTCACAGAAAGACAATTTCAATTCATTTTACATTAGATTATCATCACAAGAAGTTATAGTAATGTAATGTATTATCAAATGTTGTAATTGTTTTGTATTAATTTTAAAATAAAGAAGTGTTTTTTATTAAAGTTGTACAAATTGATTATTTAATTCCTGTCATAGAACTATTCTTACACAAGAGACTTTAGAGATGTACGTACTCAATTAGCACGTAGTTCCAGTGCTAACTAATGTAGTGCTTACATCAGTTAGCACAATAAATCGGTAAAAAATTGATTACAATCATAAAAACATTGACGTTTTGTAACTTTTTAGCTTTATTGTACAGATCTGTGAAACAAATTATTTAAAAAATTACAGTTTCATTCTTACAATTTTCATTGTGCAACAATTACTGACTATAAAAGCATAAAGAGAAGAATCAGTGCTTGTATTAATGACAGTGGGCCTTTTGACCATAATTTGTAACAAGTTATTAGCTTGTATGTTAATAGCGAGAGTATATACTACTGTGGGCAAAAAAATAGTAAGACTTTTTAATTTAAATTTCGCGCGAAAACCTATTCGTCCAAATTTTTTTTTTCTATGTTGGTGTGACTGTCAGTGACATCTGTGACAAATGTCACATCAAAATAATCATTAGTGTTTAGTATACGCTTGTCTTTCTGAAGTACAAAAAGTGCATTCGGCGATTTTTACAATGAGTGAAATTATTCAACAAAGAAGTTCCATTAAATTTTGTGTACGGAATCAAATTTCTGGTGCCGAAACGTTCAGAATGTTGCAAAAGGCCTTCGGTGATAATTGTTTGTCGCGAGCAAGTGTTTTTGATTGGTACAAATTATTCATAGAGGGTCGAGAACGCGTTGATGACGAACCACGTCCAGGACGGCTATCAACATCAACTGATTATCAACACGTCAATAGAATCAAGGAATTGGTGCTTGAGAATTTTTGACGATTAACAGTCAGAGATATTATTGGCATCGTTGAAATATCATAAGGATCAGTGAAAACCATTTTGAAAGATCATTTTTTATTTAAAAAAAGTGAAAGCACGATTTGTTCCAAAATCACTCAATTTTTTCGAAAAACAGCGTCGCGTTGACGTCTGTGAAACAATGCTTTCCGACTATCAAGACAAAATGAAAGGCATCAAAACTGGAGATGAGACTTGGTATCTACGCTTATGACCCGGAAACAGATGATCAATCGGCCGAATATCGTATCAAATGTGAGCCGAAGCCCAAAAAACCACGTCAAAGCAAGTCAAAAATCCAGGTTATGTTGACAGTTTTCTTCGATTATCGAGGTGTGGTGCACTTAAAGCCTGCTGCCGGCCAATGTATTGTATATATATAGAATATATATTTGTATATATATATATATATATATATGCTATATATATAATATAGATATATATATATATATGGGCCGACAACTGTTGGTTTTTGCACCACGATAATGCACCGTCGCATACTGCATTAATTCTTCGTGAGTTTTTCGCCAAATTTTCAACCAATATCGTGCCGCAACCACCGTATTCGCCTGATTTAGCTCCGTGTGACTTCTGGCTATTCAGCTCCGGGGAAACCGTTTTGAGTCAATTGAAGACATTAAACGTGAATCGCTACGCGCATTGAAGGTTATTCCTGAAACTGACTTGAACAACTGTTTCGAGAATTGGAAGAAACGTTGGCACAAGTGTATTTGGGCCAGGGGGGATTACTTTGAGGGAGACGAAATAGATTTGGAAGAATAAATTAAGAATTTAAAAATTATGAACTAAGTCTCACTATTTTTTGCCCACAGTAGTACATACGTACATATGTATATATTTATTTAGCCAGACATTCATTTTCTTCATTTAACCCTTAAATGCATAATTTATCTGTTACTGTTTAAAAAAATATATTCTGGTAAGATGTCATTAAATTTTATTTAAAAAAAAAGTACTGAAAATAAAACCTAAAATGTAAATTTTTTAAAAATATGGTTGTTGGATATGTGCAATATCATGCATTTAAGGAATTTAATTTATTCATTCTTTATGATCCAGGTAACTGACGAGTAAAAAAAATCGATAAACACTTTCCAAAAAATAAAATACAACTAATTAGTAACTGATAAAAACAAAAACTATTTAAACATTTACATATGAAAGTCTCTAAAATAAAGGTTAATTTTACATTTTTCACATATTGATACGATGTATCCTTTGCAGTTAGGTTTCCAGCAACGTCTTTTTTCACACAAAAGCTAATATTATTTTTAAATTGTTTCATTAAAAGAGTAATTCAATGTATATAAATCCATGATGCATAATCAATTAAAGCTGCTGCTGCCTCTGATATATGTATATGTATGTATATGTATATGTATGTATGTATATATATATATATATATATATATATATATATATATATATATATATATATATATATATATATATATATATATATGTATGTATATATTGTATATACAACCATGCTCAGATGTATTAGACACCCCAGGTAAAAACCCTTATTCTCGGTATTATCCATGTCTGACGGAAATTAACCGTAAAAATAGTTAATGGTATTTACAGAAATGCATTTTTGAATACTCTAGTTAATCCCCTATTGAAAAGAATAGGTGGAAAGGGGAAATTGTGGATTTTAGAAATTTAGTGTCATTCTAGCAGTGTGTGAGCAACGTGCATTTGTGAGTTTGTGGTAGAGATCAATTAGATTATCCTATTTTTTCACGTTGTGTCAGTTATTTGTTGAAGAAAAATGCCTAAAACACGCGAGTTGTCGGTAGGGGTACACGCCCAAATAGTGCTACTGCATTCTCAGAAGTTATCAATAGCTGCAATTGCAAAAAAAAATGTTCGCGATGTGCAGTCCGTACAACCAGTAGTCGCTATCAGGAGAGTGGGTCGTATGTTAACAGACCAAAAAGTGGCAGAAAACCCTGTACCTCGATTAGAGAAGATAGAATTTTACAAAGACTGGCTCTCAGTGATAGGAAAAAATCGTCGAAACAGCTCGCCAATGAACTGAAACAGCGTTATCGCGTAACAGTTTCTGCGCAAACAGTGAGAAGGCGTCTCCAGCGTGCTGGTTTACGAGGGTGTAAAGCGCGACGTAAACCGCTTTTAACTGACGCTCATAAAACGAAGCGGTATTTATCGGCCAAACAATACGAAAATTGGACAATCGAGAAGTGGTCGAAGATTCTTTGGTCTGATGATTCGAATATCGAGGTATGTAAGTACATCTTCATGACTAATATTCTTATCGTTGTATGCAATTCAGTCTACATGTAACATTAAACAAAATTAATCCTGTCTAAGTGCTAACTTTCTTCTTTTGCCTGGCAGCTTTGAGGACTACCTGGGACGCTATACGTTCGGCGTAGGCAAGGGGAAGCTTATGAACCACAATGTATCATTCCCACAGTAAAATTTGGAGGTGGTAGTATCATGGTTTGGGGTTGTATGTCTGCATACGGTGTTGGAGAAGTGTACCTGTGCGATGGACGGATGAATAGCCAACGCTATTTAGCCATGTTGGAGGAAGTATTAGAACCGTCTGTGCTAAAACTATTCGACCAGGATATTTCACAATATATTTTTCAGCAAGATAATGCGTCCTGCCACAAATCGGGAGCTGTAATGCGTTGGTTCGAGGAAAACACAGTGGAAGTATTGGATTGGCCGCCACAAAGTCCCGATTTGTCGCCCATTGAAAATTTGTGGCGTATCTTAAAAACTAAGATCACGGAACATAAATGCCTGTCAAAAGCAGAATTATCAACAAAAATTCGCGAAATATGGGCTGCAATACCACCCGCAGAGTGCTACAATGTAGTAGCAAGTATGCCTCGACGAGTGCGAGCTGTCATTAAGGCCAAGGGCGGAGCGACAAAATATTGATAAATTGTACTATATTACTAAATAACACAAATAATTTTCACAACAGTTTGATTTTCCTCACCTCTCTTTCGACTAAACTATATAAACTATATACGTATGTATGTACATAAATTCGTAAGGTGTCTAATACATTTGAGCATGGTTGTATATATATATACAAAGGGTTTTCCAATAGGGACTTGAAAACTTTTAATTCAATTTGTAAATGCACCCTTTCACTAATCATCGAACTGTCACTGTCAACTTATTCAGTAAACTTAACATTTTCATTATGGTAAAGTACACGAACGAACAACGACTGCAAATTATAAAAATTTACTACAGAAATTCGGAGTCGGTGACCGCTACTTTAAGAGCGTTAACTCCGATTTTCGGTCGTAATTCTTGCCCTAGTAGACTGGCAGTAACAAGTTTAGTGCAAAAATTTGAGTTTACATATTCGTTGTGTGATGTTGCCGTGCCAGTGAGACAACGAGTTGGTCGAAGTGTCGAAAATATCGCTGCCGTTGAAACGTCCGTAGCAAATGATCCAAATCAGTCAATTCCACGGCGTTCTCAAGAGTTGGGCATCGCCCAGACCACTTTAAGGCGAATTTTGCGTAAGGATCTTGGTTTACACCCATACAAGATCAAGCTGACTCAAGAATTGAAGCCGATGGACCATTTGAAGCGACGTACGTTCTCCGATTGGGCTCTGGAAAAGATAGATGTGCCAAGATGATCAATTTCATCGCAAAATCATTTTCAGTGACGAAGCTCATTTTTGGCTCAATGGGTTCGTCAATAAGCAAAATATGCTTCATGAAACACTACTTCATCCACAAAAAATAACTGTTTGGTACGGTTTGCATGCTGGCGGCGTCATAGGGCCATATTTTTTCGTCGACGATAATGATCGTCACGTTACTGTGAATGGTAATCGTTATCGCGCCATGATTACAGATTATTTTTGGCCCGAATTGGAAGATATGGACTTGGACAACATGTGGTTTCAGCAGGACGGTGCCACAAGCCACACAGCACACGTTACAATCGATTTATTGAAGAGTAAGTTCGATGAGCGGGTTATCTCAAGAAATGGACCAGTCGATTGGCCGCCTCGTTCGTGCGATTTAACGCCTCTAGACTTTTTTCTTTGGGGCTACGTCAAGTCATTGGTCTATGCCAACAAGCCGACAACGTTGGAAGAGCTCAGAGCCAACATTGAACGCGAAATAGCAGCCGTTTCGGCCGAATTGTGTGGCCTAGTCATCGAAAATTGGGTCCAACGAATCGACCGCTGCAAACGTGCCCGCGGTGGCCATATGAACGAAGTCGAGTTCCATTCATAAATGTTTTGATTGTACTTCAACCCGATAATAAAGTTTTTGAAATATCTCAAATTGTCTGCATTTTATTTTGAAAAAAAGTTGTCAAGTCCTTATTGGAAAATCCTTTACATACACACACATACGAGAGTAGCCGTTTATATTTCCAGAATAACAAAAAAAATTGTTTATTATCGAAAATAGTTTTATTGCTTTTCAAAATATTCTCCTTGAAAATCAATGCACTTTTGCATTCGTTTAAACCAATTCGAAAAGCATTGCTGCCACTGTGAAACCGTTGACCACGAAGTTTATTCTTCACGTGTGGGAACAAAAAGAAATCACAGGGTGCTAAATCAGGGCTGTACGGCGGATGGCTCATAAATTCAATATTTTGCCGGGTCAAATATTCAATTGTTTGAACAGACCTGCGAGAGCTCACATTGTCATTGTGACGAATGATCTATCGTTTTCGGTTTATGTTCCTTATTTCTTCAAAAACTTTTGGCAAACAAATAATTGTGTACCATTCTACAACTCTCTAAAGGCACGGTTGCAACGTGACCTGTTTTTCCAAAAACCAGGCGACCATTTGCTTTGATGTGCTTCGAGCGCGAACAACTTCTGTTAGTTTTGGCTCATTTTGGAATATCCAGACAGTCGACTGCTGTTTACTATCGGACTCATAGGTATAGATCCAAGATTCATCACCTGTGACAACTTTATAAATATTCTTTGAAACACCGCCATTGTATTTTTTGTGCATTTCTTGGCACCAATCGACGCGAGTCCTTTTTTGAGCGGTTGTCAAATTATGCGGTACCCAACGTGAACATAGCTTCTTTACGGCTAAAAGTTCATGCAGGATCTTATGCACGCTGGTGTTACTAATACCTAGAGATGCCTCGATCTCACGGTATGTCACATGACGGTCTTGCATTATCAATTCAGACACTGCATTAATGTTTTCCGACACAACATTTGTGGGACGACCTTCACGAAATTCATCGTCCAAAGAACGCCGTCCAAATTTGAATTCACTATACCAACGATATACTGTAGTTTTCGATGGTGCTTCATCACCATATAAAGAATTCAGCTCGTCGATGCATTCTTGTTGAGCTAATCCACGCCGAAAGTTATAAAAAATAATTGCACGAAAATGTCCGCGAGTTAATTCCATTTTTTCGCTCACATAAAATTTTCAAGTTACCGTCAACAATAGAAATAGCGACCGGATAATAAAACTGTCAAGGTAAATATATTGTCAAAAATGACAAACTTCACGACGCAATCATCATATCGGAGACAACAGTAACGGTGTTGCCAGTTCCCGAAATATAAACGGTTACCCTCGTATTAAATATTACACTTCTCATGCATTTGGGTAAACTATCAAACAGTTTTGTAAGAAAATCTTGTGGAATGTTATTCCATTTTTCCAAAAGGATATCAAAAAATGATTGGCATTAATTGGCGATCTTTTCTACTTTACACGATCTAAATAATCCCAGATGTGTTTGATATTTAAATCTGGACTCTGCGGTGGCCAGACTAAAGTGTGTGTAACACCTTGCTGTTCCACCTCATTTAAATTATTTTTAACAATCCTAGCGGTATGTTTCGGATCGTAATTGTGCTGGAAAATGTAATTATTTCCCATTAATTATATTCCTGCTGGTATATCATGCCGCTGTAGAATCTTTAAATATGTCGCTGACTTTAATTCCGTTGATATGCAACTCCATACTTGCACAGACCCAACTCCACTCTGTTTTATTGTTGACAGTAAATATAATGTATTACATGCTTCTCCTACCCTTCTGCGTACATACTGTTTCCTTTTGGATACAAATTTTTCAAATTTGTCTGTCCAAAATGCGCATACACGTATTTTTGGGAATGAATTCGTATATATTCCAAACATTTCTCTTTATTATCCCTCTACAGTAATGGTTTTCTTCTTACAACATGCCCTCTCTAAGTCCCTATTTAATTAGATGGAGCCGAAAGGTAAAAGGATGCATAGAAACTCCTGTCGATCAATGAAGATTTGTTAATTCTTTAGACGATTTCGTTCCTATTATGCAAGAATATCAATCGCAAATTTTGATCATGACCTTTTGTTACGCTTCTTGTCCTTCTCATCCTTTTTTTATTAACTACCAAACTGACTATTTTGCGTTTTTTGAGAATTTAAAAAATTAAGCACTTAAAGTATTATATTCTTTCCGCAATTTGGCCCTGACTTAAGCCCTGTTGATGAAAAAACACTATTTGGTGCCGATTTTTGTCAGATATTCCAGGCATTTCACTACTTAATTAACCTAATCAGAATATGAATGATAGAATCAAATAAATTGTTACAGTATTGCTTTACAGTATCAGAAAAATATTTACAATCACATATACTAAACACATCCTCTATGATTGACAACACAGTAATTCAACTAAATGCACACATTGCACATAAATTGTCTTTAAGCTGATAATAAATAACCATCGATAACAGATAGATTTTCTGAGCAAAAACTAAGAATATTTTTGAGGAAACTACTTTCTCTTTATTTAATAATACATTTTCAATTTCCAGAACTTTATTATGAGAATAAAAGTAGAACAATATTATATATAGAAACAATATTGTTAAACTTACTTATGGCACATATATTATATATAAAATATTTAAATAAAATGTATACTGAAAGGAAAAGAAAAAATATTCTGAAAAGAATTGAAAGATGTTATTATTTAATATATTAATTATTATTGCACTTGTAACTTGAACACGTAAAATTTTCCCTGTTGCTAAAATATAACATACGAAGATAATCTTAGTTAATACAGTGATATATTTGTGTTAATGTATATTACTTAGTTAAATATGTTTGCTAAAATTAGTAAAATATTCTTAGTATAATTTACCTTTATCATCTAGTAAATCTTTTTTTATTTTCTTCCTAGATTTTGAAATTCCCTTTTTCCTTTTAGAATGGTGAGTATCGAAATCTTCTTTATCTGACAAGAGGTCCTCTTCTTCACCATCAGATTCAACCTCAGATAAATCTTCAGCTGGTTTATTTCCAGGAATATAATCTTCATCGCTAGAATCGCTGTCATCTGGATAATCTAAATTCATTTTAAACTGAAATAGAATTCAAATTGCTATAGTGCAAAAGTTCAAATCGAATATTATACATAAATAAATATAAAATGTCCTACCTAAGGTATAATGAAATTGAAAAATATATAGAAAATGTTTTAGATATAGTAAATTTCACTAAAAATCACTTTAAAAGTAAACAATTATAGATATAATCGACCAAGAATCAACTTCTACAAATTCAACAAAACTGTTATTTCTAGTAATAGTCTAAATTTTTAGGGAATTTATTAATATAAATACGTTTTATAAACTAAAACGTCGATATATTAGTAAACTGACAAATTTACTGACAATGGTAACTGATCTGTCAATGATTTACTGTCGGCATTTTTAATTGCTATTAATACTTTTGTTAAATTTTAGTTTGTAAAATGTGAAATGTTAAAGTAGTCAAGACTAAACTATAAACATTAGATACTAGAAATGTGCAATAATACTCAATAGCAATTATTTAATGTTTAATAATTATTATTATTTGATACTTTATGTACATAGTCTACTGGTGTTTATAATTTCGTGTACATAACCCAATTTATTATGGAAAACATAAGCAGAGGAACTAGTGGAACGTGAATTGAAGGCCCACAGTAAAGGTGACCCATATAACAGAAATGGACTCATGGAAGTCAGTAATTTGGCTTCAGCACACAGAATCATTAAACACCTTTGCTAAGATGTGGTATCATGTCTTTCTGTGGGCCTTATTTTCATCAGTTTTTGTTCACACTGTAAGTTCAGTGTATTAAATTTATATATCACTTCAACAAAAATTGTGGGTCTTTTAATTTTTATTTGGCCTCTATAACTTATAAATATATTTTTTTAGATAGCTGGACTGATAGCATTTTTAACATTACGGAAACATAAGTTTGGTAAATTTTTTCCAATTATAATATTGTTTATGGGAGTTCTTACACCAGTGATGTCTGGAATAATTAGCAGTGCTGCTATTGCCTGTGTTTATAGATATGCAAGTTTACCTATGCAACCTTCATATGCCCTCTTTTGGGGTGTTGGGCAAACTGTTTTATCAGCATGTATTGGATTTACTCGTATTCTTGCCACACTCTAAAAACATTGTCATAGTGACTAAAAATACTAGCTAATTCCAATAACTTGAACTAAATGTGTTGGTGCTACATGAATAAAATATATTATTTCTATTAAATATATTTTCTTTTGTAATTTATGTATATTTTATCAACATAAATTGTATAAAAGAAATACACTCCTTGTAGATTAGAAATATTTGTAAATATTGCACTGTAAAATAGAACATGATTATAAACTTTATGGAGCCTATAAATATTTTCTATGTTGTGTTATCTATCAACAATAAATAATGAAATTAATTTGATAGTTGCAAAGCTTATTTTTAACAAATTTAGAATATTAAAAATTTTTCAGAAGAAATTTGTTACTAATGTATATTTACAAAAAAACTTACTTCAAAAATGTTATTGTACGGGTGGATTAGAAGGCAAATGAAACAAGCAGAACAGTTTAGATACAAGGCTTAACATCTTAGTGTTAAATATCAAGAGATTAATTTGCCAGTAACCCACAAATTTAATATAATATTTCATACACAACTTACAATATTATAGAGACATAATTATATAAATTACCAATACCTACAATGAAATTTTGAAATGTCCAATTAAATGTAACAGGTTATGGAATTGTTGCTATGACTACTTATTTGTTTATGTTATTTTTTAGTGAAAATACAATTTAGGTGTCAAAAATGGTGTAAAAGCAGAATATTTCAACATATTTGCTGCGAAAACATGTTTGAATTTATTAATTTCAACATCAAGAAAAATCTGCTCCTTAAGCGTGGATAAGGTACCTTATAAGTGTACATCAATGTTGACATTTTAAAATATTGTAAGCTTCTCTGAAAATTTAGAAAGTGAAGAAAGCAAATATTCCTGAGAGTTCAGACCAAAAACTTTTAAAGAGGCACCCGAGAAACAATACAAGTGATAAAGGTAATTATTTAATTTCTCTTCATAATAATTTATTGTTCATTTTAAACTTTTTCTAGTTGTACTAATTCTTGGCATCACTGGTCTCTACAAATGCAACGAATTAGCATTTTCGCCCGTAAACGATATTAAAATATCAGTTCATCTCGATAACAAAAAAAATATATTTCACACAATTTCACCATTATGGATCAAGGATTTTCTGTGACTGTAATTAACATGTGTAAAAAGTATAAAACTTTGCCTGTTTGTAATATATCCACTGATAAATTTCTTTTATTGTATGAAAATAGGAAATGTATGGGAGAGGCAGCTGGTATTAATTACATTATTAAAAATTTCTTCAAAAGTTGCTTTGTTCTTGAAGCTACCAAATGCGGAATTTTACACTGGTTACAGCATGCGACAATTTTCTGTAAGTTGTGCTCTGAGCAGAAGGGTATATTATTGTAAACAAAATTGAAGAAGTGTCTTCAGATTCTTGAACCAGCTCAAATCAATGATACCAGAGTTGCAAAAATTAATAACAATAGTAAGGTTTTTCCTTTTAGTATCAATGTGAATATGAATATTAAAAATTGATGTTCAATAAATTTTGTTTAGTGTTCAATTGTCTTAAAACAATAGGGTTTATAGCTATAAAGCTCGAGGGTTATACAACTTACATAGTAAAACTGAATCAGCGTAGTTATGCCTCTATAATATTTAAATTGTGGATAAATGAAGCATGAATACCATATTATAAATTGTAATATGCCGATACCACACAATCTAAAGTACAAGATTGTATAATTTAATAATAAATCAGTGTTTAGTTCCATCTATGATGCTTGAGCACTCCTAAAATAATGATAACCTACCTCAACTTATGAACTTTTGGTATAAGAGTTTACTTAATTTTTATTCCTCTTATTATAAATATAAAAATAAAATAATATTTAAATCTTCCTAGGTTAAATATTGCATTTTATTTTAATGCCTATAAGAAGAATAAAAGCTAATTACTATGTAGAACATACATTAATAATTTAAATATCTTTTTTGTGTTAAGTTCAAATGGGTAATAAATAAAAAAACAGTTTTTTTGTATTAATTTCCTTTTTTAAATTTTTTTATAATAATTATACAGTGTGAGCAACAATGAGTGACCTGATTCTACACTTCTTTCCATACATATCGCCTCAATATTTCCTCTTAAAAGTGAAATTAGACAGTGTCTCACGCAATTCTGATAATTATAATAAAAATGTGCTAGCTACTATGTAAACAACAATTACTACTGTGCAAATTACTTTAAACTGTAATATTAATAAAAATACATTTGGTATGTATTAAAGTGTATGCACATATATATATGTATATATATTAAAGAAATACTTTGTTCTGTACACTGCACGTCAATGAAAGGTTAGTGACATAAACATAGAGTAGGAAAACTCACTAGAAATTGCTAAACTGCTAACTTCAGATAGAAAAAAGGAAGTAAGTACTGATATGGGGCGTACGGAAAGTAGTAAAAGATCAGGTCAATCATTGTTGCTCACTCTGTATAGTCTACATTTAAACTCGTCTGAACCAGGTAGTTCTTTTCCTTGCAGAATTGTATTATTAATTTTATTACAGCTGTAGATAACGATATGAATATTTTGTTATTGACCCCTTTAATTCTGCTAAATGTACACTCTCTAAAAACGACAAAAAAAAGCCACTTAAATTATTTACTGCACAGATACCATTTAATCTTCCTATACTCACGTCAAAATATGTAATACGTATACATACTTGCTCCTGGTCTGTCATACCGATGTTTGCAGCATACAAAACTTAAATTAGTTAAAGAAAATTTTAATGTGACCCCATTCACTTTTAAAAATGCAGGTTTTTAGTAATACAAAAAAATTTTTTGAGAAAAAAAAAACTTTTATTAATGACTATTAGTTTTTCATTCTAGTCGTTGTAAAACAGTTAAATTCTTAAGAGCTAAAAAACAATAAAAAATGTATTTCTATTAAAAGCAAATAAACTAAAATTTAACAATTCATAGAAAATAATATAAGGAATAAAAAATTTAATCTAAATCGAGTCAGATTTAGTACAGTAGCAATCGAAACACATCAAAATGGCATGTTCCAAACAAAAATATTTTTTGCAGTAAGTGCAGTAGTATCGAGTTTTGCGATTTTTCTTGGAGCTGCAATACAAGCAGCGACCTGAAACTATGTTTTTACTTGTTGCACATTCAGAGTTATCCAATTTAAGTATTTCGGAAAGTCTTTGTCTCATCAGTCTTGGTAAGTTCATATTTATTGCTCGTCTTCTTAGGTGCTCATTTATGAGATCATATGATAACGCTTCTAAAAACTGCCTCCTGTTTGTTTTTACGGACGGATTATATTGGGTATATATAATATAGCAATTTATTCCAGATACATTCATTAAATTGTAAAGTATCACCATTGGCCATCTGTTTGTTCCCCTTGCAGCATTGTACTCCATTACAATATCAGGTTTGCCTGTTTCTTCATCGATTTTGGCATCATCGTGCATACCAGAAGCCAGGAGAACATTTTTGTTCTTTTTTGGCACATAGGAAACAAGAGTACAATTGCTTCAATACCCGAATAAACTTGACTTTTCTTCGCGACTTCTAATATTGGTAAATTGATTGGGGAGTTCGCTCTTATTTTTTCTTATTGTACTGATGACTGTCAATTTGAATTCTCGTTCTAGATTATCGATCAGTGGAATACTTGTAAAAAAATTATCACAAGTGATGTTGCGCTCTGTATTTCTAATAACATCGCATAGACGCAAAACTACAGCCATTGAAGAATTGTCGACCGAGTACGGACCTACAGGCTGTTTTCCAGTGTAAACTTCCATTTTTTAGTGTATAAAACATTTTGACGTTTGTTAAAGCATATATTTTTATGTCAAACTTATTGGGCTTGGACGAAATATATTGGCGAAAGTTACAACGACCTCTAAACGCCTCTAATTTCTCATCTATTGTGACAAACTGTGATGGACTATAAAACTTGCTAAATGAACGAACGATTTTCGTATACGAGCTAATTTATCCAGCAGAATACGTGCATCTCGCGTGTCTTTGTTATCAAACCTTAGACAATGTAAAAGGAAATAAAAATGGGTCCAACTCATACATAAATGAAAAATTTCTGGCGAAGAGCCATCAGTTCAAAATAAATCTTTGGCATTCAATCTATTATTTCTGCGAACACCGGCAAATAGTAAAAGACCAAGAAATGCTCGAATTTCAATCTCATCAGTGAAAGTACAGTCTGCGGCTCTGCTGAACTTTGACGAAATTCGTTCTATTGGCTAGTGGAATTTGTGATCAAACGTTCAAACCTATTACTTCTTCAGAGAAGAATAAGTTTCATATCAAGTTTTTAGCTTGGCCTTTTACACCAGGAAGTTGAGTGACTAAATTCTTGGAACGGGTTCTTACTGCTGTTGAAGGAGCATTTTTTATCCATTTTGTTTTGTTGTCTTTTCCTATGTAAAAGTTACTAGAGGTAGCAAAAATTTCCGGTTCACAATCCAAATCGTTTTCTTGCTCTGTATCACTTTTTTCTTCATGAACCTCAACCGAAATCTCATATTCACTGTCGCTGCGATCATCATAGTCAGAAATCAGCTCATCATCCTCTAACTTTAGCCTTATTTGTTCTTCATCCATTTAGATCTTAAATTAAAACCTGTAAGTAATTTACAAATGCATTTATGGAATTAAACATAAAAATTAATGAAATATTTTGGTATGTAGACTTAATTCTGCTCGGACTAAATCATCTTTATACATTATATCCTCATTGTGTAACTAATTTTGTATGTGCCACTGTTTTCCATAATATTAACAGTGCCTTTTCAATCTTGCAGTTATGATATGATGCATTATCCATAACCACGACATTATCTGGTAAATAAGGTAATAACTTATATACCAGTTCTCAAACACTGTCACATTCATTTATTCATGATAGTCAGGTACATATTTTTTTTCAAAGACTAATAAATCATTGCCAATATGCAATATTATAGGCAGACGTCCTTTTCCAGATGGATTTTTTAATCCTGTTGTAAGTCCTTCAACAAGAAACAGTCTAAGACTTAAAACATTTGTGTGAGTCCATACTTTCTGCCTTGTATAATTCTCATTCAACCAGGTTTTGTCTAAATAGAAAATCAATTTATTCTGGGATCTATATAATGAAATATCTTTTAGATATTGGCATCTCATGATATCTTTTTCAATAAGCTTCTTTGCTTCACTTGAGGTACCTGCAATATATAACAGAATTATATTTAGATCTATTAATATAATGCAAATATTCTTACTTAAAATTCAGTTCCTGCATTAATTGTTATAATGTTGAGCAACTCATATTTGATAGTTCACTACTGTTATTTATGTAAGTCAAGACATTATTCAATGTTGGAGGTTCATTGTCACAAAACATGTTGTGAACTATTTGATGAACAGCAGTTTTAACAGTCTCATCAAAAGACTCCAGTACAGAAGGTCTATCAGTATCTTTTTCAGCTCCAAAATATTCCTAGTCTTTTTATATTCACCAACAACTCGAAATATTGTCCATCTGGAAATTCCTTGAATCATATTTTATACTGTGCAGAAACACATCACACTCAATAAAGTTGCTTATAAGTTGGGAGATCTACTATATCTTTTCTTATGTTGTGTGTATCCGTTACAATTTTTTTTATAAACATTAGTAATTGTCTGCTTTTCAACACTACTCCAGTATCTTATTTCTTTCTTAGGCGAGTACTCACCTATGTTCGTAGCAGTACTGGTGCTAGGTTGTGCACCCATTCTTAAAATCAGCAGCTATAGAATTATATAATTTTAGTACAAGTAAAGTTCTTGTATTGACATAAAGTGTAAGCAACAATGAGTGACCCGATCCTACACTTCTTTCCATACATATCACCTCAATATTTACTTCCTCTTAAAAGTGAAATTAGACAGTGTCTCACGCAATTCTAATAATTATAATAAAAATATGCTAGCTACTATGTAAACAACAATTACTACTGTGCAAATTACTTTAAACTGTAATATTAATAAAAATACATTTGGTATGTATTAAAGTGTATGCACACACCACATATAAATATATATATATATATATATATATATATATATATATATATATTAAAGAAATACTTTGTTCTGTACCCTGCACGTCAATGAAAGGTTAGTGACATAAACATAGAGTAGGAAAACTCACTATAAACTGTCTCAACCTTATTATGCAGTATACGATGCAATATCAGTTTTGTGTTTCTATTCCCTTTAGTAATTTATAAATAACGCTATCATTATTTCCGGTTGCAGTGTTGCAAGTTGTCGTTTAGTATAGTAGGCAACGTGGGAACTATATAGTCGTATTGACAGCTATCAGAGTTTTCATTGTGAGTTTATATTTGTGTATTCACCATTAAATTATTTGTAGTTGTTATTAAATCGTTCGTTTTAGAACGTAGACTTCCTTTGGCAAACGTTTGTGTAAGTATATATATTATTTGTAATTCTTACAAATATGATACGTAACCTATATCTTTTGTTATAGTTTTTACTTGGGTTTTTCACTGCGCTAATGGAGCCTGCAGTTAAAAAGCGACGTAAGGGAGAAAATTATAGTTGCAAGGAAAAACAGATGATAATGAATGTTTTTCGTTATTTTAATGGGTCTAACGTAACAGCTGTTGTTCAAGAAGCAAGCAGAGAAGACAAGAAAAGGTGCACAAGTAAATGATCGTCTTCATACATATGATGAGAACACACAAGCTGTTATTAATCAATAAGGTTGATATATAACCCCTTTTCCACAATTAACTATTTGTAAAATTCTGTATACGCATTTCGACAACTAAGTTGTCATCATCAGCAGATAATTTCAAAGTGTCGCACCTGGTAAAACACGGCGAAAAAATTGTACGAAAAATAAACTACGTACGCGATCCGCACCGATGAAAACCAAGATGTGCACTGTGTCTGTTTCACAAGATTTTTAAAAATACTTTTACTTAAACTAACATGCACTACATCGAAAAAGGTTATTATGGTCAAAAGTGTGTGATTTATGTGTGTTTTATGATATTGTTCCTCTTGTCTTTCAGTAGAGAAAGAGAGGCGCTTGCAGAGGGCCGGCGTCATAAACGTTTACCAGATGGCCTGAATTCTTTACGATGTGCATGCTTTCATACGCGTCCAGTTCGCGATAATTGTACACGTTCTTTATTAAATGTAAACAATCCATATTAACACTGTGGTTATTTTCTAATACATGTCTCGCTATACCCGATTTTTCCGGTCGGTTGAATTTTATGTTCGAAAGGTGTTCTTTATACCTGGTTTCGATCGATCTTTTGGTTTGGCCGATGTATTGTTTATTGCACTCTAAACATTCAATTCGGTAGATTCCCGATTTTTTATTCTCTTCAATTTTGTCTTTTGCATTTCCTAACAGCATTTTAAGGGTATTATTAGGGCGTGAACATACTTTAAACCCGTGATCTTTAAAAATACTATTCAGATTTTTTGTCACACGATGGAAAGGTAAACAAACAAAATACTTTTCCCGATTGCTCTGTGGTGAAAGACATGTGGTGTCACGGATTGTTTTTCTTATGTTGGCCTTTCTAATTAATCGTTTGATCAATTTCCCATTAACAAAAGTAAGATATGAAAGAGAATTGAACCTCATTAAGAATATCGCGGTATACAACGGTTTCGATTCGGAAATAATCAATGGATTAATTAGAAAGGCCAACATAAGAAAAACAATCCGTGACACCACATGTCTTTCACCACAGAGCAATCGGGAAAAGTATTTTGTTTGTTTACCTTTCCATCGTGTGACAAAAAATCTGAATAGTATTTTTAAAGATCACGGGTTTAAAGTATGTCCACGCCCTAATAATACCCTTAAAATGCTGTTAGGAAATGCAAAAGACAAAATTGAAGAGAATAAAAAATCGGGAATCTACCGAATTGAATGTTTAGAGTGCAATAAACAATACATCGGCCAAACCAAAAGATCGATCGAAACCAGGTATAAAGAACACCTTTCGCACATAAAATTCAACCGACCGGAAAAATCGGGTATAGCGAGACATGTATTAGAAAATAACCACAGTGTTAATATGGATTGTTCACATTTAATAAAGAACGTGTACAATTATCGCGAACTGGACGCGTATGAAAGCATGCACATCGTAAAGAATTCAGGCCATCTGGTAAACGTTTATGACGCCGGCCCTCTGCAAACGCCTCTCTTCTCTCTACTGAAAGACAAGAGGAACAATATCATAAAACACACATAAATCACACACTTTTGACCATAATAACCTTTTTCGATGTAGTGCATGTTAGTTTAAGTAAAAGTATTTTTAAAAATCTTGTGAAACAGACACAGTGCACATCTTGGTTTTCATCGGTGCGGATCGCGTACGTAGTTTATTTTTCGTACAATTTTTTCGCCGTGTTTTACCAGGTGCGACACTTTGAAATTATCTGCTGATGATGACAACTTAGTTGTCGAAATGCGTATACAGAATTTTACAAATAGTTAATTGTGGAAAAGGGGTTATATATCAACCTTATTGATCAAGTCAATCAACCACAGGCTCCATCAAATTCAACTAAGCTGTTATTAGATCTAAAGTGCATGATTTTTTTGTGCAGAATATACCGCCTACTTTAAATAAAATTTATGCTGCTATCAATAATAACGATGATCTCAGATACCACAATACAAAGTAACCGACAAGCTTTCATAGAAGGACTCGGTGTTGGACTAAAATCACCAAGTGGTCTTGGACCGCGTTTTGCATTAGTGCATGCTGGTGGTAACAATGGTTTTTTCCGGGGGCTGAATATACATTTTTCTGTAAGAAAAACACTGCTGATGTCCATAATGAAATGGATGCGGACACATATTAGTCTTGCTTCGTCGAGAAACTGCTTCCAAATATACCAGACATTTCTGTGATAGTCCTTGATAATGCTTCATATCACAGCAGAAAAATAGAAAATATCCCGACAACAACTTGGAGAAAAGACCAAATCTTTGAATGGCTTGCAGCAAAACACAGGTGATAAGGATATGTTAAAAAGAGACTTACTGGTTTGCATGTCAGAAGTTAAGTCTCAATATAATAAAAACAAGATTGATGAATATGCAAAAGAACAAGGACATGAAGTTCTTCACCTATCCCCATACCATTGTGAACTTAATCCAATTGAAATGGTGTGGGCACAGGTTAAGCACTATGTTCAAATGAATAATGCTACTTTTAAAGTGGGGGAATTATTTGCGAGAGGTTATAGAAATGTGACAGCTGATAATTGGCAGAACACATTAATCATGTAAAAAATATTGAAAATAGTATGTGGATGGTTGATATGTTGCAAGATGATGTAGAAGAATTTGTAATTCATGTAACACATTCATCTTCAGAGGATCTAACAGCTTCTTCAAGTGACTAAAAGTGAGACTATTTTCTACATGTTTATTATTATTTTCATTAATTAATTTTCCTTTTTTAAATATACTAATCTAATTGTGCTTTGTATTCATATAGATTTCTATGGAAGATTAATGAGGAGGATGAGATAGTGGGACAAGTAGGATTACAATACACAAGATGTATGCAAACGCCATGGGGGGCCCTTGCCTTCCAGCGAGAGTAAAATTATATTACTGTGTATATTGTTCGACATAATGGTCTATCTATGTACCTTATTCTATTATTTCAAATATATACAATTACTGATATGTTACTTCATGAGTTTGACTATTTAATTTTGAATTATTGCTAATATCTGTAAACAAAACTAAACCAATAAATATAAATAACTGATAAAGATATTTATTAAACAGACATATTTCCCGAGAACAAGTACCCAATTAATTTTATAATAGATATGTACATTTATAATTATTTGTGATTATTATAAATTGTGTTGCTAATACTCAATAATACCAAGGAAATTAAGTGCTCTTCATAACACAAAAATAATTTATATTGCTGCCCGTATTTTCTACAAGGTTTTACATAAAATTAAATCATTAGAAGTACCACTTTCCTTAATTACTACTCCCTGTACGCTTCCGTTTTAACTCTTCTCGTTAGTATTAACATTATAATAGTATTTCATAAAAGGTAAAGGTTATGTTTTGATCGCATGAAATGTCAAGGAATGAACCCGAAACAGATGATGAGAAGATTTGGCAACGTTGCAGTTAATTTCCATAAGAGCTGTACTGCATAATAAGGTTGAGACAGACTATATAAATTACTAAACTGCTAACTTCAGATAGAAAAAAGGAAGTAAGTACTGATATGGGGCGTGCGGAAAGTAGTAAAAGATCAGGTCAATCATTGTTGCTCACTCTGTATTTACATAAGTTAAGCTGCAAGTCACAGATTTAAAAAGAACTAATGTACACTGTAAAATAGCTACAGTAATATGATAATTATAAGCAAATCTGTAAAGCGTAAACGTGATATAAATAGTCAAAGATGTCAAATTATTCGACAGTTGATAGCGTACGACTATATGATTTTATCTTGCTCTCAGTCAGTGAGAATTAACTATCATTTGTCTATTCAAAAATTTGTGTCTATTTTTGAAACAAAATAGAATATCAGCGTAGATGACTTTTCCTTGTGGCACTGCAAAATTTAGTAATTATTACATTATTCTATTCATAAATTAAGTAACGATTGAGCAACAATGATTGACCTGATCTTTTACTACTTTCCGCATGCCCCATATCAATACTTAATTCCTTTTTTCTATCTGAAGTAGTTAGCAGTTTAGTAATTTCTAGTGAGTTTCCTACTCTATGTTTATGTCATTAACCTTTCATTGACGTGCAGTGTACAGAACAAAGTATTTCTTTAATATATATGTATATATGTGCGTGTGTGTGCACGCGCATACACTTTAATAAATACCAAATGTGTTTTTACTAATATTACAGTTTAAAGTAATTTGCACAGTAGTATTTGTTGTTTACATAGTACCTAGCATATTTTTATTATAATTATTAGAATTGCGTGAGACACTGTCTAATTTCAATTTTAAGAGAAAGTAAATATTGAGGTGATATGTATGGAAAGAAGTGTAGAATCAGGTCACTCATTGTTGCTCACATGGTATATGCAGTACAAAGATTGTAATATAAAACACTAGAGGTGGGAAATAAATGAAACAAATATATATAAGAAATTACTTTCTATTTTAAATTTATTAACAAAACATGCTTTACTCGTCTATTTTCTAGATAAATATTGCTTTTTGTTTACAAAACACTTTTCATTTAAATGTTATGAAACTGCTAATGATTTAATATTTTAAATTATGACAACTTTATACTTTAGAAAATATGTTTAACCTAAGACATCTTTTTCAAATAAAATTTTTTTAGATTAATATTTTCATGTGCAATCTCATAATATTTTGTAAATACATATTCCATATTAATTAAGTCTAAGTCTCTCTATAAAAAAAAGTAAGCACTTTCGCATTGATTCATTTTTGTAAGTTCTGAAAATTTGTAATCTTTTAGTTTTAGACATATTTTTTTGTATTGTACATTATAATTTTATTCTTTCTTCCAAATGCGTTACTTTTTCATTTCCTTCCGCCGTAACATTAGATAAAATAGCATCTTCTGATTCTGAATACTTGTACTTATAACCAGTTCAGTATTTTCAGATTCTTACACATTCTTTTTCTAGATTTATCCATACTTCATGAAGAAGCAATATTAACATCATTATTATTTACTTTCATAATTGGTTCCACATCTGATTTTTTATTAATCTTACATTACTGTCTTCAGGAGCTTTTCTGAGTTTTTTAGGCTTGGTGAAGGAAAATAATGTTGGTAGCGCACTTTGTCTTAATCAGTATAAACCACAAACATTTGTTTATTTCCACACTTGTGATTCAAAGTGCACTATTGACAAAAAAAATGTATATTATCAAGAATGTACCTCATAAATACTTAAATATTTTGTTGGACTCCATTTGTCATGCTTCATTCGAGTAACCCATTAATTTTTTTTCGAAGTTAATCAGTGGGATGGTGCTTCATTACGAAACCTCACATTAAAATTGGAACAATTAATGCAACCTGGCGTTCTTGAAATGAGAAATTATATTAATATTTTCGTAAAAAGAAGATATATAAAGATATAACTATTATCTTAACATATAATAAGCACAAGGTATTTAATAAATTATAAACTCACTTATGACGTACGCAACAATCAAAATTTACAAATAATGGCGAATTTGATAACGCTTACAAGTCGACCAGTCAAAATCAAGATACTATCATCCACACTGTTATTATAAAGCCATTGTTAATTGAATGTTTTGATGCGCCATCTAACAAATTTAGAGAATTACATTGCCAATGACAGTTTCATATGAGTATTTAAAATTGCACAACATGAAGACTAATTACCAGTTTTCCAAGGCAACCAACATAAATAAGAAAACACCCAAATTTTTTGTTCTGTGATTTGACATTAGGAAAATAACTGCAGTTATTTGATTATAATAGTAAGTACACGATAATGTTCCAATGATAATTTTGTTCGATTGTTATAAAACAAAAATTAAGAATCATGATAAGTCATTTTTGTGTCCTATATAATTCATTTCAAAATGGCGCTAATCTGATAATTTACAGCCTAAATTGAATAATAAACGTTTACGTACATAAAAAGTGTATCATGAAAGAAATAATTCTAGCCATTTTATCTATTGTAATATCCATTTTTATTGTGTGTTTATTAATATTTCTTGGTCAGTGTTTTAAAAAATTTCAAATAGTAAATCAATAATTATGTTGTTTTACAGGTTGGTATATTGTATGGAAATTGTACATATCACGATTTAAATTTGTACGGGAACTCTTGGGTGGTATGAATGGAAATTCTTCTGTTGAAGATTTAAAAAACGAACGAAACCGAATTAAAAGATCAAGACGTGATTAATTTATTAACTGCAAACATGAACATACGTTGTGCAAAACCAGAAGATCTTATGAATATGCAACATTGCAATTTATTATGTCTGCCAGAAAATTACCAAATGAAATATTACTTTTATCATGGTCTAAGTTGGCCACAATTGAGTTATGTTGCAGAAGATGAAAAAGGCAATATAGTAGGTTACGTTCTTGCCAAAATGGAAGAAGATGGTGAAGATTTGAAGCATGGCCATATAACCTCTTTAGCAGTAAAAAGATCTCATAGAAGACTTGGTTTAGCACAAAAATTGATGGACCAAGCTTCTGAAGCAATGGTGGAATGCTTTGATGCTAAATATGTTTCACTTCATGTAAGAAAAAGTAACAGAGCAGCTCTTAATTTGTACAAAAATTCACTAAAATTTGAGACAGTTGAAATAGAACCTAAATATTATGCTGATGGGGAAGATGCATATTCAATGAAACGAGATCTTAAAGAATTTTCCAAGCGAATGCAACAACCATTTAAAGAACAAATAGATAATTAGCAGACTTTTTCTAATAAATACAGTTAGACGTTGATGTTAAAATTTTATTACCATTTAGCTATATCATATGTATCCAATGTAATAATACATGGTGTTATGGGTTGTATGAAAATTTGTTGTCTTTTTTGTTTAACAAGTGAATATTTTGAATCTCCAAAATATTTGAATATTATTGTACTTTTTTTTAATAGAATATGACTAGTTTCAGTTATTGGTTGAATATTAACTTGTTAATGTAGTAATATATTTGTATATATAAAAATGCCAAAAGTACAGTAAATCGTAGCTAAAAATGGCAATAATGAAAATGAATTTTGTTCTAAATATAGTAAATAAAACAAAATTATCAAAACTAATAAATATATATAGTTTATTCTATTTAAGAATACAGTGGTTGTCTAAACTACAGAGCAGTTTACATTGCTCAAGTACATACAGTTAGTATGTGTCTTTGATTGCATGTGTATATATATATATATATGCAACCAAAGAAATTGATTCATTTCTAAATATTAAAATATAGTTCTAAGAAATGATTTATAACAGCTATTTAATATGCCTATTATTTTCGAAAATACTATTCAACGTCTACACTCGTAATACGAAAACTGTCAATACAAAAACGTAAACAAACATAGGCAATCAATATTACCTTCGATTTACGAAATAATTAAGTAATGTAAATTTACCGTTTGTATTGGCCAATCGGCAACAAAAATTACGATTCCCTGTCTAAATAAGCACTGTATTCTTAAATGGAATAAACTATATATATAAATATATGTATGTGTGTGTGTATTTCAACATATATTTAAATGAAATAAACTACTTAATCCTAGAAATTTACAACTCACAACCAAAGTCATACATACACATATTGTACGTTATTTTCTATGTAAATACTGAAAATAAATATTTGATATAGGGTTTCTATTATTTTTTCTAATAGCATCAATTTTACTAGACTTTTAGTGAGTGTGGGTGGTGTGTCATATTCTTCTCATAGTGCACTTTTCAAGTCTACCTTCTTTGAAATAATGTGCTTTTTTTTTTCTTTCTAAATAATGCCATAAATGCTCAATAACATTTAGGATAGGGAAGTAGAGTAGGATAATTATAAGAAACAAACATTTGGTAACACTCGCATACTACTATAATAGTGGATACTGAAATATTTTCTGAATTTCAATTGTCAAAAATATTTTATTCATCATAAATAACATTAAATGGAACAATTTTACGTTTTAAACTCTACACATTACTCGAGATATGATTTGCTCTCAAAATTATTCATTGTCGAAATAATACATATTAAAAAATGTGAACTTACAGTGTGTTTTATAACGGGATTGATTCATCTTTAGATGCTTATCTGAAAATAAATCAGTGACACGTACTACGTAATTGTTCGAATTGAAATCATCCGTTTCTAAGCTCACCTACAATCTATGAGGTATCATCTGTTCGAGTTTTTCCAGTATAATTTGTAATTCTTTCTCTTACTTCGTAGGCATCTTGGGGGTTGCATAAACTTTATCTTTAATGAAACCCCAAATAAAAAAGTGTATAGGATTAGGATCGGAAGATTTGGGGAGCCAAAATATAGGATCAGGATCATCACGGCTAACCTATCTGGCATCTACTGATGAAACCACTCATATTACAAGTAAATTTATCTAGAGCTCTATCACGCACGTGACGACTATGATCAACGGCATCTCGTCAATAACTTGTTCCAATACATTGAGGTACTTATTGACATCGAGACGATTTAGTAATTAAATTAACCTAATGAACTTGTGGTATATAATGCTCAGCCAAACGTTAACAGAGAACTTTCTTTGGTAACCATATTCCTAAAATAAATTCATGTGGATTTTTCTCTGACTAATGGTGAAAATTATTAATATTAACTACACGATCTTTGATAAATACATACTCATCATTCCAAAGAATACGTCAGAAAAGGTCGCTATTTTCTATATTATTTAAGATTGTCTTGCACAAATTTAATTGTTTTCATATAGCGACTAAACTGTAGAGACATGATATGTACGAAGTGGATTTTCTCGACTAAACTGTCTTATTCCTGCGGAGTTGTTGGAGGCAGTTATCGAGTGCTAACGAAGGGATTTTCATGTACCGCCTCTAGAATTTGCTCTTCTAGTTGTACTATATGCCTTTGTTATGGTCGACAGGCATTAGCATTTCTTGGTTTAAACGAACTAACTTCACAAGTTTCAGCCTTCGAAATACATTTCTACTAAGATATTTTTGGGATTTGGGAAATGTATGCGATATTCTCGTCCTGCCATTTTCATTACAGAGACCGTATACCGGTATATTTATCGAATGTACTTTTCATTATTAGTGAAGAAAATAACAAAAAAAAAGTGACAAATTAGAAACACAAGAACTAATCAAGGACATATAAATAATCACAAAAAATTAAGAGTTACGCAAAATTATAACAAAAAAGTTGAATTTAATACAAAAATATCAAAATTTTATCGTTTTTTGACGAAATCACAAAATAGAAACTTATTGTTTTACAATTAACAAACGCGTTTTCATGAAAGTATGTTAATGAAGAAATGTTAAAAATAAACTTTGAAGTCAAAAAGTAAACATTTACGGAAAAATAGCATTAAAAAATGTTATTCTAAATTACAGCTATCTAGCAATATGTGTTGAACAATAACGCTTATTTGTAGACTAAAAAAAACAAACTTTTAAGAACCTCGAGTAGACGCATAGTACAATATTTGACGATTTAGAATTAACAAGGGTAACGCCACATATAGCTTTTGCGCCAATTTATACAAACCGGAAATATATAAAATAAATTAAAAAATATATAATTTATGTTCCGGTACACCACTTAAGTGACGATTCAAAATTACAACTGAACAGAAATTTAAAATTCCGGTAAGCAGAAATATAATGTTTCAAAAGCATCGATTTTGGTATCAATATGAACTTTATAGCATTTGTCATAGCGTCACATCGCAGTCAACATACATTTTCTTTAAACGAAATGTTTTATATATTAGAGGATGCAATGCTCAATACAATTTTTTTTTTCATTTAATATTTCATTCAATAATTTTTTCCGTAAATAAAAGACAAAGAGCAGAATTTTTTTATTTAGCGCTTCCATTTTGAAATTTTTAATTTACATTTAATATTACACAAAGCAAAGTTACAAGATTTAGACAGAGTATTGTTCCATCCTTTTCATATTGAGTCGGGTTTTACAAGTGAATACATCGCGGTCTATAATGCTTATGATACATACACTGCAAAAAAATAATTTCTTAAATCAAAAATAAATATCTCCGACAATATTTCTTTAGATCAAATATATACTATGTAACGAAAGACTCACCCAGTAAAAGTATATATTTTTAAGCCATATTTTGTACAAATATTTACTGTGTTGAGAATAATAAATAATTAAATTTTCATTAAACAATTTGTACACTTTATAAAGAAAATTTCATAATCAGTTGCCGCTCTACGTAAATGAATACATTCTGCTGTTTGTCCGGACATGTTTCTAAACAAAATGTTCTATGGACTCGTGTGGAAGCCCATCGCCCATTTTCAGAAACTTGAAGAGCATCCATGTAGCTGTTGTGAGTTCGTTGGAAGGTGAGGAAGCCAATCAACCTCTCAACCTATTGTATCCCAGACATATTCTATGGGCAATAGATTCAGTGACTCCGCAAGCCAATTGAGAATATTAATGTTAGCCTCCTACAAGATTTGTAATATGATATAATTGAAATTGGCGCTTGTGCAGCTTATACGTGTTATTATTTTTGTTTCTTAATTTCGTAATATTATTATTACCTACGTATTATAAATAACATGACATTTACTGTGGAACAAAGTACATTTATTGTTTTGGCGTATTTTTATAGTGGCATACAGGATGACAATGGTTCATGAATATATTCAACAACCTTTGTAAATTTCGTTATAGTAGAAAACTAAGTGAATAATAAAAAAGGTAAAAAAAAAACCCTTTACCATCTTAGTATTTGTAGTCTGGATGCGTATTTCAATGACTAAGTTGCTATCTTCAACAGAAATTAAATACTGCGTCAAACACGGGCTCGCGGTAAAGCTGCGCAGATTAAACCGCGATGTATTAAACGGCACAGTATAATCTGGAAGCATCATGATAAAACTCGATTGAATATATCCATGTATCATTTTTTTTCTGTGGGCTACTATGAAATACACCATTATAATGAAATTCTCTTGTTCTACGGTAAATGCCACTCTCGTTGGCCTTGTACTAAGAAGTATTGTTATTTATAATGTAAAATACGAATAAACTCTCACAAGTATTCATGCACCAATGTCTCATGGAATGTTGGAAAATTTTGACCGTACAACACTTGTAAACTCAATAAATGAAAATTTTCTGTTTCCAAAATGACAACTTAAAATTATTTTTGATCTTACCGTATAATTCTGAAGGAATTTTGAATTTCTTAATAACCAGTATCGCTGATTAGAAAATTTAAATTTCTAGTATTTTATTCCTAAAATCAGTTATTTCTTAGTATATTTTTATAGTAAATACATTATATTTCTATTTCTGTTAAAATATATTCAAATTTATAACAAACGTTAAACGTATATAAAAAATTATGTATAACATATTACAAATAATTCCATATTCTAAGCATCTAGTTTATTTTTCGCTTTCATATTGCTAAATATTATAAACAAAAAAACATTACTTTATAATTTGAAAAAAAATTTACATTAGATGCACAGGCTTTATTACACATAATTGCAAAAGTATTATTATGAACATCCAATATATTTCTGGTATAATAGCTTAAATTTATAAATACAATATACTAATTGTTTCTATATTTATCTAGAAAATTCATATAAAAATATTACATTTGAACTAATGTCCTGATGTGATAAATTACATGTAGGTATTTAGTCATCAATTAGTAATATATAAATAAAAACGATGATGATGTAAGACAAATTTAAGAAAAAATATTCATAATAAATACCAGTCATCAATTTATTTCTTACTTGTTGCAAAAATAGGTCATGTGTATATTGTATACATGTAGTTCATGCTAATATAAACAGAGTATAAAATGTAATGCATTACAATCCTTTTTTTTCCTTTGCTAAAAGATTAAGTTTGTTTAGCACTAAGTTTAAATCAGAATTCTTAGTTATTTTTAAATATGTACATCCTCTTATGTTGTGAAAATTTAACCAATATGGAACTTCTTTGGAAATTGTTTTTAAATGATATTCTAAATCATCCTTTGTTAAATATGTAAAAAAACTATTACTTAATTTTGCAGTAACTGTATCTAAATGTAAAACATTTTTCTTTTCTGCTACAAATAAGTTTCTAGTTAATCTAGCTAGTTCTGGTAACCTTCCATACAGTTGAATCTCTTTATCTTTAAGAGTTGTTCTGGTCATAGACTGTAAAGCTTTTGCAGCTTGCTTTTGCCTTACTCTTTCTAACAAACACTTAGGAATCCCTTTTAAAACTGAAACAGGTTTTGGAAATACATGAACTTCGGTTACTAAATTATTTTCCTGAATTTGTTTTAATCTCTCTAATGCTTCTTCCATCCGTGTATTGCAATTAAACATAGATTTTGCCTTTTCTAAAACTTCTTTTCCTGTAGTATATTTTTCTTCTTGTGGTGGCCCGGGCAATAAAGAATATTCAATGTCTGGTACATTTTCAATATTAAACTCAGGATGCCATCTTTTTAATTTATTTAACGCAATGTGTAAAGGTGGATTCAAAGTTAAAAGGAATTCGTTATGATATTTAATGGTTCTTTTAAAAAGAATACTGTAAAATTTTCGCTTTCGTTCTAAGATAATGTCCGAAGACATTATATTTTGAGTTAATATTGGCTGTATAACTAATTCCCATTGTTTCTGTTGAACTCCCATTCCATAAGCTCTTAGTTTTTCTTGTTTAAAATTGAATGCATCTGGATACATGAATTTAATTTGACTTAAATGTTTTTCATAAAAATTTCGTTTAAGTAATTCTTCTACAGCAGGCTTCAATTTACTGAATGTAATAGTTTCTTTCCGGTTATACATAATATGTACAACAGCATCAATATTTTTGAAGAACTCAAGTAAATATCTATACTTAAATGGTAAGACAAGTGAAGATTTTTGAATATCTTGTATTTGAGATTTCACAGGACTGCTAAGTAGAGCCACAGCATTTTTAGTTGGACTTAGTAAATTATTAAAATTTTTTCTCACTGATATATCTTTTCTAGGACTTAAATATGATTTTTCAACAGGTAAAATTTTTGTTGGGCTATAATAGAAAAAAGCACAATGAAAAGTACCAGGCATTAATATTATAACATACCTTAAATCAACTTCTAGTTCAATTGTTTTAAAAACCTTTATATTAGGAGAACAATCTATATTTTTTTCTTTTCCAACATCATGTAATTTCACATCCAATTGTTTAAACTTATTTACGGAAGCCTTAAGCTCGGCCAAACGTGCACTACGAGACATTATTTGTTTTAATTCGTTAAATGATACTTCCCTTGCTATTGGTTTAACTTTATCCATTGCATTAATTTTCTTAGTGGGTGTTGATGGTGGTGTAACATGGATAGAATCTCTTTCTATATGTTTTGGAGTAGTATTTGATAAACTTTGAGTCGATTCTCTACAAACTACATTACTTAAAAGAATTTGTACGTCTTTTTGAAAAGAAACTGTTTTTTTCTGTTCAAGTTTTGTCTGTTTTTGTTTTTTTGCTGCACTTGTATTGCCAGCTTTCTCCATTTTTACTTCGATATGACAAAATTCTTCTTTTGAACATGTTTCCTTTTGTAGAGATTCAGAAGAATGGCTCTTTAAAACATGTTCCATAGAATTGTTTTCTAATATCAACACTTTTTTTGCACTAGGAGACTTTAAATCATCGTTAGCTATTCGTTTTCGTGTGTTAAAATAATTAACGATTGAAGGTTGAAACATATTTATTACGGACAAAAGACTATTCAAAGGTACACTACTTCACGAATTATTGTATAATCTCTCTAAACATCTATAAACCGTTAAATTCCCTCCATTTAAACTATCTGAAATTAATAATTAATGCAGCCAACATTACCGTTAAAATGAAAGATTTATTTCTCACGAAATGTTCCTATTTCGGTATTAAAACATGGATTAAAATCAACCGCCCCAATTACTAATAATATTCAATATTATGTACTGAAAAGTTACAAAATACTGAAGCCATTTAGTGACTATGCATTTTGTATGAAATATAATTGATTAACGGTAATTAATTTTGGATATAATTGTAACTAACTTCAGAGCGAATTAACCAAAGGTCTGTGTTTGTGTATTTAATCTATGGTGGAAACGTAGTATGTGTGTGCAATTTCGTAGTGTTTAGTTTTTGTGGCTAAAATCGGCAGCCATAATCAAACAAAAGTGTATCCAATGAAATGATAGACACTTGACATTTCGTTTTAAGCTTCTCAACATATAAAAATAATAGCAAATGAGCTCCAAATTAGACGTAAATAGAAGGGTTTTAGCGATTCAAGCTAAAAAGAAGCGACACAAGCCTGGTAAAAAGAAAGGGAAGAATGATGAGTTAAATGGTCCGGGGGGAGGAAACCGTAACAATTCTCGTCTAGAACCTTCTCACAGCTCTAGCAATGAAACTATTGCTGATCCAGATGAGCCTTATACAAGTGAAGAAGAGGAACAGGAAGATAGCAGCGATTATCGAAAAGGTGGTTACCATCCCGTCAAAATAGGTGATCTTTTCTTAGGCCGCTACCATGTGACGAGGAAACTGGGTTGGGGTCATTTTTCGACTGTTTGGCTGTGTTGGGATTTAGAAGAAAAGCGGTTTGTAGCTTTAAAAATCGTTAAATCTGCCCAGCATTTTAAAGAAACTGCCCTTGATGAAATTAGGATTTTAAAATCTGTTCGAGACTCAGATCCATCTGATCCAAAGAGAAATAAAACAGTTCAATTGCTAAATGACTTCAAAATAAGCGGCGTTAATGGAGTACATGTATGTATGGTATTTGAGGTTCTAGGTCATAACCTATTAAAATTAATTATTAAGTCAAACTATCGTGGCATTCCACGTTCAAATGTTCGCACTATTATTAAACAAGTGCTTGAGGGATTAGATTATTTACATACAAAATGTAAAATAATACATACAGATATAAAACCAGAAAATGTTTTAATATGTGTAAGCGAGGAATATATCCGGAGGTTAGCATGTGAGGCTGCAGAAATGCATCAACTTGGAATTAAATTACCTACATCACTAATTAGTACAGCTCCAATACAAGAAGTTCAAGGGTCAGCAAAAATGAGTAAAAATAAAAAAAAGAAATTAAAGAAGAAAGCAAAAAGACAAAATGAATTATTAAAAAGGCAAATGGAGCAAATAATAGAATTAGAAGAACAAAAGAAAGTTAAAGAAAATGGTGATGTAAATGGTGATAATAAATCTGACTGCAATGGCACAAGTTTAAGTCCAGATATTACACCTGATGGAACAGAAGACAAACTACCAAATGGGTGTGTTGATGAATTAGCTGGAGGAGAAACACGTGCTTCAAGTATGATTGAAGGATCTGGAGAAGTTGTTTCACATATGTCTGAAGATGATAGTCCCTCAATTACTTCTAAAAGTGAAAAAATAGAACTTGACCCTGCTTTTGTGGAATGTGATTTTGAAGTGAAAATTGCTGATTTAGGTAATGCTTGTTGGGTTGATAAACATTTTACAGAAGATATACAAACCCGTCAGTATCGATCATTAGAAGTATTATTGGGAGCTGGTTATGATACATCAGCAGATATCTGGAGTACAGCTTGTATGGCATTTGAATTAGCCACCGGTGATTATTTATTCGAGCCCCATTCTGGGGAGGATTATAGTAGAGATGAAGATCATTTGGCTCACATAATTGAGTTGTTAGGAGAAATACCTCGCAGAATTACTGCACAAGGCAAAAATTCTAGGTTATTCTTCAATAAAAAATCAGAACTGCGCCATATCACAGGATTGAAACCATGGTGTCTTGAAGATGTTCTTGCAGAAAAATATGAATGGAATAGAAAAGATGCTGAAGAATTTGCGGCTTTTTTGAAGCCAATGCTTGACTTTGATCCTGAATTGCGTGCAACGGCAGCTCAGTGTCTCCAACATCCCTGGCTCAATTGAGCATTGTGTTGTATTATTCTCTCTAGCTGACTTAAAAATCCTTTGTTATATATATATATATATATATATATATATATATATATATATATATATGTATATATCTATGTATGTATGTATGTATGTATATGTATATGAATGTGTGCATGTATGTATGTATGTATGTATGTATATATATACATTCACAATTTTGTCTGCTCAGTTGTAATTGTAAATGATTTTATCACTATTTTAACAATCTGGTTCTACAGGGCCTTTTGTTATCATTTGTACATAGATATATAGAAAATTTGTGATGTATGTGTTTACATAGACAATATTAATGTACACCTTGGCAGTTTGATGTATTTCTTTCTTTTTAGTGGCTGATTACTTTTCTTACATCTTATTTTAACTGGATTATCACTGTATTTATTTATATTTGACATGCCAAGGAATGACTGTAGAAGAATCTATACCAACATTTAGGACAGAACTGCTGTAGCATTTAATCAGCTCGTCAGTTCCAAATAGTTGAAGGCACCAATATTTGTATTACTTATACCATTGAATGGAAATTATACATTGTACATTAATTATAAATGCTAAGTATATTATAATATATAAATTAGTGTTTCTTTAAATATATATTGAAACTTAATTCATAAACATACCCAAAAAAAATTGTCACATTATTTCCTGAATTTGAAACAAAGAATTTTCTATATTCAATAAAATTTATTTATGTATGGATTTATTTTTAAAATTGCTTCACATAGGAAAATCTAATTTTTTCCGACCGGTAGTTTTTAAGTAAGTGTTAAGTAATTTATGTTTTCTCTTCATTGAAAAATGTTGCCCATTTATGCAGTCATGTGCACAAAACAGCAGTGGTATTAAATTTCCAGAAATATCAATTTATATGTAAAATAAAAGACATTCAAGTTTACTGAATTTTTATTGCAACATGTTGCATAACTATAACAATAAATAAATAAGTTTCTTAATAGCACAGAAAAAAAAAAGACTATATTCTAGGGCAAACAAAATTATTGTGCATTAAAATAGCAGTCATGTCAGAATACTAACCAAATGTCATTTTTACTTAGCTATATGGATTGAAACACTTAATATTTTGTTACTTGACCTTTACTGGTTATCACCTCTTGACACTTGTAGGGCAACAAGTTCACCAGTTGCCTGCATGTCTACTGAAATTGATTGCTATTCGGCTTGGAATATTCTCCATAGATCGTCAATATTTTACAGCTTAGCAGCAGATACAGTTTTTCAACTCCACCTATAAATTTCAATTGGCTTAAGTCTGACGATTGTGCCGGCCAACCCAAAACGCGAACGTTATTATCTCGAAAGTTTTCGCTTTACGAGAAACATGCTTCGAATCGTTATCCTGCATATACAGCCATCTTAGTGGCATTTCTTCCTCTGCATATGGTAGAAGTACAGTTTGCAATACGTTCACATAGACAGCATGATGCTTGAGCCTCCGAATTTTGCTGTCTTTTTTTGGTGTACCGGGTTTGAAATGCTGTCAATGGTGGGTGGTCTTCGTACGTGTTGC